>OY755238.1:80603336-80707313 GCA_963576725.1 Azorinus chamasolen
ATGCCAAAAGGCATCTCTGTGAGGGAATGGGTAATGATGAAAAGTTGCCTTTTGTAATAAAGATTAACACTTTCCCTCATATAAACCTGGAGGAGCCATCTGATCAGGGTCTGCTCTGTTTGCTTATGGAATTTGATAGACCTGTTTCTTTAGTTTCTAAAATGGCTACAATATTCCATCTTACACATTTCGTTATAACTTTTTTTGTCAATGAATATTCAGTAGGTGTTGAAATTTGGAATAAAACATAGAATTGGGAAAGGGTTAAAGGTGTGTGTCAATAATACTCTTTTTGGCTTATGTGTAACCTATTCCCTGTTCAATAATTACCGGTATACTCATGTAAGAAATAATGATGTCATGAATGAATATTTAATTGCTGAAGTTTTATAATGGCATATGTAATACAGTATGTATACAGGAAATTTTGGTATTGGTAGAAACCGAAGACTTAAGGTCTATTATATTATAATTTCATAAGCTGACAGAGCAGACCCTGATCAGATGGCTCCTATTGGAGTCGTCTGATCTGGGTCTGTGCTGTTTACAGATACGTGAAAAGGCGTTTATATGAAGGAAAGGGTTAAACAAATTGAGATCTGACGAGATGTCAAGTTAAATAGCATCTGATCTGGATCCAAGCTGCCTGCAAATGCATCAGCTCTTTCTTAGCAGGATAAAGGTTGACCCATTCACTCATATTGTTGCCTTTTGACACATCTGTAAAAGTCACTTGTTGAAACTGTTGTGATAAATTTATCACAAATTGTGACAATGATTTCAAAACTATATAATTTTATTAAAAAAAAAATCCTATGAAATGCTCCTTTTCAGTAGGTTTGTTTAATGAGGTTGGCTCTAAAAGTTAGCGAATGAGGGAGTGGGTTAACCCTTTCCTCCATAAATACGCATTTCTTAATGCCTCTGTAATAGTCACTTCTAGAAATCATTGTGATAAATAGAGCATTTGCATTTCTTACATTTTCCTTTTCTCTAGTACATGTAAATGCTCCTTTTCGGTAGATTTATTCAAAGAGGTTGGGTTTAAAAATATCCTATGAGGGAATGGGTTAAGGAAGTAACTGACATGCAACATGTTTGTTGTAAACTCATTTCAATTTCCTCTGTATACAATACAAGGGTTGTATTTACTTGTCAGCCAATGTTGTGTGGTTTGTCTGGAGCTAGTCTGACTCATCACCAGTAGGGCTCACTCAATTGCAACATCTTGCAGTTGTTAGAATGCATATACATGACATAGACACCTGAACAGGTTGTTATCCCTCCACCCAGTACACTTGCCAATGAAAAATAACAGACAGGTTGGCTTGAGATCTTTTGCTTGAGACTCTGTTTGCTTGGTTTCCTAGACAAATATGTTTTAGAATATTATTTAGTTTTGAGACTTAAAATATACATTAACCCTTTCCTCCATATAAACACATTTCACACATTTACAAACAGAGTAGAACTAGATCAGATGGATCCTATAGGAGCCATCTGATCAGGTTCTGCTGTTTTCTTATGACATGATAAAGAATTGTTTCTTCAGTCTTGGAGCAAAAAATACCCTTTAACATTTTTCATTATGACAATTCAGCTAACAAATATATATTCATGATGTCATTATTTCTTACACGAATATTGAACAGGGAAAGGGTTAAAAATAAATCAAAACCTTATAGATATCTGAAATGTGTTGCACAATATGTTATATCTATAACTCAACTCATCCTTTGGCCAAAACTTCATCATAAGGAGGCGTCGGGGTGTCTGTTACTGCTTGTAAGCAGAAATATAATGTACAGTGCAATTCTGTATTGAATGGGAGATATTTAAAAGAAATGATAATTATAAACCATTTGAATGTGGGAAATTAAATTAACTCTTTGCTAGTGTCAGCGAAACAGGGATTACCTATGCCAACAGTTTGGATCCAGATGAGAGGCCGCATAATGCATTGTGACGACGTCTCATCAGGATCCAAACTGGGTTTTTTTCACCTTGACCATATTTTTGCAAAGAAATGAGAAAAAGTTTATTTTAAGAATTGGAGCAGACGACAATTGTTGCAGACGAAAAATTAGTTAGCATGCAAGGAGTTAAAATCACTGGCATTTGTAAACAGAGTGGATCCAGATCAGAGGACCATTGGAGCCTTGTGATCCTGGCCTATGCTGTATTAACCCTTTCCCTCATATAAACATGTAGTCGCGCATCTGCAAACAGAGAAGACCCATAACAGACGACTCCTATAGGAGACGTCTATTCAGGTTCTGCTCTGTTTGCTAATGGAATTTGATAGATCTGTTTCTTTACTTTCTAAAATGGTTACAATGTTCCACCTTCCATATTTCATTATAACTGTTTTGTCCATGAATATTCAGTATGTTACTACTACATGTATGTATTGAAATTTGGAAGAAACATCGAACAGGGAAAGGGTTAATCACAATCCTCTGTCAAATTCAACCCTTACATACTAAATGGACTCAACCATTAACCAGTGATAGACCATTCCACTATGAAAAAAAATAATTCATGATTCAACACATACAGTTCACACATGTAAGATTGATAGATTGCAGTAGGAAGTAGTCTTGTGAATTAGTTCATTGCAGTTGTCTTGTATTGAAAATCAATCCACAAGTGTAGCATTCAGGTTAGGCTGTGTGTTATTTTAACCCTTTAAATGCAGAAAACAAGTGTACTGTTATTTGTAAACATTGGAGACCCAGATCAGAGGGTTCCTAGAGGACAAAACCTGTAGGATCATATCTATATAATTTCATAAGCAAACCAAGCTTTTTCAAATGGAGTACAGTAAAACTCGGTTATAACGAATTCCAAGAGACTGAAGGATTTACTTCGCTATAAACATTATTCGCTATATTGATAGTACGAAGTTCGCTATAAATTATGACTCTGACACATGACTGTTCAATATTTATTAAACCGTAATTCAGACATGTATGCGAAGCGATCAAATTCCCAAAATGCACATCATTCATCGTACAGCTTACTCTTTGTGGAAGAAATCGGTCATTTGCTTTTGAACACACGTTGATGCTTGACACTTGCCAAATAACTGTTTCATAAATGTCAGTGTTTAAAAAATTTCTCAGGAGGTTGTTGCTCCAATGTCCGATGCAAATTGGGTATAGCGGACAAAGACTCCGCGTATGTGGGCAGGGGCAAATATTCCTTATAGATCTGTGTCGTCATCGGAGTCAGCGGTAGATTCTATTTTTAGCGGGAGATGCTGAAATAATATGCGAACGGGGAGGGAATAACAAAACCAAAATACTATAAGAATTTATTTTGAAAATAAAAAACGAGCATCACATCTTAACACTGTTTAGCTACAACCCGTACTTTAAGTGCATATATGCCCAGCGCCTAGCGGTGTTTAATTATACCATACCACCGTGAAGAATAATGTTTACGGATCGCTTCACAGTTCGCCCCAACACTAGTATTTGTTTTAACACCTATGCGACATGGTGTTAATCGTGCGAAATACACAGGTGCTTGAAGATAGTAGGAAGGTGAAACTTCGCTTTAATGAAGGAATTTTAAAGTGTTTTGTCAATAATGGTACTGGAAAATCAGTTCGCCATAAGCGAAAATTCGCTCTAACCAACTTCGCACTAAACATTATAGGCTGTATAGAATTAATGAAGATATCGGCCGGGGAACGAAATTTAGTTCGCTATAAGCGGAAATTCGCTTTATCAGAGTTCGTTATAAATAAGTTTTACTGTAGACCCTTTCATCCCCCGGATCAGATAGAACCTGTGTGAGCTGTCTGATCAGGGTCTGCTGGTTGCTACTATGATATGGATCTGTACTGTACATGGCAATTTATTTCCTTGTTTCATAATTATGTTTTGATAAAAAAAATAATAATTCAACCCTAATTCAACTGCCTGTACCTGCTAGAGACCCCATAATGGCACCTTTGCAGAAAGGGTTAATAAATACTAAATCCCTGTCTTAGTTTGTTGGTCTCAGAAGATTAAGTCAAACAAAGCTGTAGGTAATGTCTTTACTTATTTCTCAATCAAACTATCTTGCTCTTCTCATTAGAATTGCCTCAGGGAGACATAATAATGAGTGAGACAATTCTAATGAGTAGCAGCTGGCTATTTGTTTGGTAGAGAAATAAAAGATATTTACTTCGATTTCCTGAATATTCTACTGATCTGCGGCTGCGGTCCAATCAAATGTTATATGAACAGTACAGTAAACCCCCTCTTAACAGGAATTGTAATTCATGTATAGAAGACTTTAGATCTTTTTAGGCAGCTTAATGCAGGATGAAATTCATACATTGTAGAACGCACCTTTGGGAACTGTCACCTGTCTCACAGACTGGCACTGAAACAACATGTAGTTTGAAGGTTCGGTTTAGAGGGGTTGTACTGTATCAAGGCTATGGAGATATTATGATAAATTAATGATGATGTTGGTGACCGTACTAGTGATAATGATATTGATAATGACAAAGGCTGTGACTGAGTTAGTGATTGTATTCCAAAGTTTATTAACCCTCTCCCTGTTCTATGTTAATTCCAAATTTCAATACCTACTGAACGTTCATGGACAAAATAGTTGTAACGGAATATGGATAGGTGGAACATTGTAGCCATTTTAGAAACAGATTTATCAGATCCCATTGCCAAACACAGCAGACCCTGATCAGACGCTGCCTATAGGAGCAAATATGTGAAAAAGCGTGTAGAAATGGTTCAGTGTGATGTAGGTCAGATGGTTGGTAGTTTTATATTTGTTCCTAACCTACAAGGTCCAGGCCTGGTCAGCACTGTTTCTATACAGTGTTACAGAGGAGCAGCTTTATTGACAACTGACCAGTTCCTGCCACTGACCTAGATAAAATATTGAGTAGCTACCAGGTGTGGTGCAGCTAGAGCTACTGCTGTACTGTGTATTATGCTGCTCACAATCACCTGTGTCCCATTTAACCCTTTCCCTTTTCAACATTCATGTAAGAAATAATGACATAAATATTAATTAGCTGAACTTTTATAATGGTACATGAACACAGGATTTCTTTACCTTGGCAGATCCTGTAGAATCACATGTTACTTGTATATAAATCCATAGGCAAACTGAGCAGGCCCTGATCAGATAGCGCCTATAGGAGCCGTCTGATCTGTGCCTACTCCGTTTGCAAATGCACAAAAAAAGGGTATATATGAGTGAAAGGGTTAATTCGATGTTGCAGTATGATGTACGATAGGTGATGGTTGGGGGTTTATATATTTGTACCTAACCTGGTCAAGGCCTGGTCAGCACTGTTTCTATACAGTGTTACAGAGGAGCAGCTTTATTGACAACTGACCAGTTCCTGCCACTGACCTAGATAAAATATTGAGTAGCTACCAGGTGTGGTGCAGCTAGAGCTACTGCTGTACTGTGTATTATGCTGCTCACAATCACCTGTGTCCCATTTAACCCATTCTTTCATACTCATAGGCTAGTTTTAGATCCAACCTCGTTGAATAGATCTACCAAAAAGGATGATTTACTAGAGAAAAGGAAAATTTGAGAACTTTGTAGTTTAGAAACCATTGTGATAAATAGAGCATTTGCTCCTATATATAACAAATGCTCAATTTATCACAGTGGTTTCAAACAGGCCGCCTAGGTAGGCAAAATGGCTATTTTATGGGTATCTGAACAGTACCGCTTGGCATCAAAAGGCGTCAATATGGGGGAATATGTTAACTCTTTCTTTATTCAATATTTGTGTAAGAAATATTGACATTATTGATATTAATTATATGTTAATTTTTATAATAGCATATGAATACAGGACATTTTGGCTCAGGCAGAAACTGTAGAATGCTGACTCAAGAATTTTTTAGCATAAGTCTCATTTATTGAGATGCGACTTTGCTCAAATTTGTTAGTGAAAGCCAACCTGAGAAATTTCTCATCTCATTAGACCGAGTTTGAGCAAAATCTCACTTTTTATGCCCCCAAAGCTAGGCTTTGGCGGCATATAGTATTCGCACTGTGGGTGGGTGGGTGGGTGTTTTTGTGGGTGGGTGGGTGTACCTTTTGTCCGGAGTATATTTCCTTTGTCACATCAGCTATGGATACCAAATTCCGTGTGTGAGTTTATCTTGGGATGGCGGAGTGTCGCGTACCATTTTCAGGTCACTGTGACCTTGATTACCTTTGACCTCGAATTTACAAAAAGCTTTTCCGGAGCATATCTCCTATATCTTACCAGCTACAGATTCTAAATTTGGTGTGTGAGTTAATCTTGGGATGGCGGAGTGTCTCGTACCATTTTCAGGTCACTGTGACCTTGACCTTTGACCTCGATTTTACAAAAAGCTTGTCCAGAGCATTATCTCCTATACCTTACCAGTTACAGATTCCAAATTTGGTGTGTGAGTTCATCTTGGGATGGCAAAGTGTCGCATACCATTTTCAGGTCAATGTGATCTTGACCTTTGACCTCGATTTTACAAAAAGCTTGTCCAAAGCATATCTCCTATACCGTACCAGCTACAGATTCCAAATTTGGTGTGTGAGTTCATCTTGGGAAGGCGGAGTGCTGCGTACCATTTTCAGGTCAATGTGATCTTTACCTTTGACCTCGATTTTACAAAAAGCTTTTCCAGAGCATATCTCCTATACCTTACCAGCTACAGATTCCAAATTTGGTGTGTGAGTACATCTCAGGATTGCGGATTGACGCGTACCATTTTCAGGTCACTGTGACCTTGACCTTGATTTTACAAAAAGCTTGTCCAGAGCATATCTCCTATACCTTACCAGCAACAGATTCCAAATTTGGTGTGTAAGTTCATCTTGGGATGGCAGAGTGTCGCGTACCATTTTCAGGTCAATGTGCCATTGACCTGGAACTTTGAAATTAAAAGCTTGTCCGTAAACCAAGTACATTGGCAATCACACATTCTTTGTTTGGAATATGAGTGACTGTAGCTCAATGTTGAAGAATACACCTGTGGGTTTAAAGGTAAAAATTAAAATGGATTAAATACATAGTGCTCGGACCATTGCTCAGTCAAGATGAAACCTTGAGTCGTGCTAATGACACTTGTCACTTTGCGGAGAAAAATCAGCAAGATGGAAATATGAAAAATCTTCATAAAAAATAAAGGTAATATTCGCTGAACTTTTCTATTTGTCATGATTTTTTTATCTGAATGGATTTCAAAATAACCTGGCACAAATGTTCACCACACGTTCAACTCCCTGGTCCATGGGTCAAAGGTCAAGGTCACAGGGATATCCTTTGGGGGCATTTGTCATGTGACTGTGACAGCTCTTGTTGAGCATGAGTCTGAGTTTGAGACGTTTAATGAAAGTGGATCCTGGGCAAATCATATCTTGAGCATACAGAGCAGACCCTGATCAGATGGCTCCTGCAGGCACTGTCTGATCAAGGTTTGATGGTTGCTTGTTGCCAGAAAACTCAAATGTTCATTTTTAGCAATTATTATTTCTTACATGAATATTCATGGAATAATTTCTTAATGGATACAAGTTGTCAGCAAAGCTTGTGTTATATATATATAACATGTATGCTTTGTTTAGCTCTCATTCATTTAATTATCCCCTGTCTGAGGCCATATCTCTGTAACCGATTGATAGAATTCAATGAAACTGAACGTGAATATGATGGAGACTTGATATTTGGCATGCATATGTCTTTCAAAAAGCTGCACATTTTGAGGTGTCACATGTCACAGTCATCCTTCAAGGTTGGAGGTCAAATATATAGGTCAAATCACTGACTTTAACAATATTGTTCATAACTTTTGAACCAGTTGAGATAGAGACTTGATATTTAGCATGCATGTGTATCTCATGAAACTGCACATTCTGAGGGGTGGCATGTCAAGGTCATCCTTCAGGAGCAAAGGGGGGGGGGGCATAGTGTTTCACAAACACATCTTGTTTAACTTAATTGCTACAATGCATGATTTTGAAGGAAGTTGTTAGCTTAGAATAATACTGTAAGATTGGTATATCATTCCATAAGCAAACGCAATAGACCCTAACTCTATTGGGTCTTATCTGTTTGCAAAGGCGTGTAAAGGTGAAAGGTTGATGCAGGGTGAAACTCATGCAGAAAGCTCCAAAAGGTCCCATCTGATCAGCTGGCATCTCACAATTTGCATTATGATTCTGAACCCATTAAATGTAGGAAATGAGTGCACTGTCATTTGCAAATGGTGTAGACCCAGATCAGAGGGCTCCTAGAGGAGCCCTCTGATCAGGGTGTGCACTTTTTGTCATACAAAATCCTCTCACAGATTTTGCCCTTTTATACTGTATAGAGTGTACCAATAAACAGTGATGGTTTATTCAGTTCTGAAAATTCACTGTAGAAAGGGTACTCATTGGCACCAAGAACTTACAGTGTAACTCCAGGTATGATATAAACATTGCACACCTGTAAATACAGAGCTGCTCTCGCTGCTAGCATTAGCCTGTGATACATTAGGGAAGTAAGTGAGTAGGTGCATTTGACTGTTAGTACCAACAAACAACAGTAGCACATGCTTTAACATGAGTGAACATGTACATGTCTCCCAGGTTGCTCATGAAGAGAAGCTTCCAATAATTTATTATGTCTCTCCCACATAGTGGGGAGGGAGACATTGATTTTGTAAGTTCTGTCTGTTGATCTGTCTGTTTCAAAGCATCTTCTCAAAAACAGCTGGGCAGATTTCAGTAAAACTTCACAGTATTGATTGATCACCATGAAGCGTAGTTGTGCATATTGTCAGGATGATCTGGTTCAATCATTTTACGTCCCCATGAATAATAGAAAAATTGTGTTAAAACAAATTTCTCATAGATGGCTGGTCAAGTTAGGAAAAAAATTTCCCTAGTTGTGATCACCATGAAGTGTAATAACTTTAATGAAAGACAAGTAATACAGAAAGCTTTTAGCATTACATTTTTGTCCTGAATTTGTTTGTTTGGGGACAACTTTAACGTTGGCAATAATTTTGTAGCCGTTGCACATACATACTTCAAACTTGGCATGTATGTGTACCTTTAATATGGAGTTGAACATTTTTAGGATTGACTTATTATGGTCCGGGTCAAATTTATATTGGTGGGGGGGGGGGGGGGGGGGCATAGTGTTAAGACTCACATTTCTTAGTGATTAGTTTAACCCTTCTCTACATAAATTCACCTTTTAAAACCTTTGCAAACAGAGTGGACCCAGGTCAGACGGCTCCTGTAGGAGCTGTGATCAAGATCTGCTTTGTTCTCATTGAATAATATAGGTCAAATTCTACAGTTTGTGCCATGGCAAAAAAAATTCCTGTGTTATATGCTATTTTCAAAAAATCGAATTAATTAATATACATGTTGTCATTATTCCTTACATGAATATTCATGGAGTTATCCCTTTCCCTCATATAAACGTGTTTTCACATATCTGCAAACAGAGTAGACCCAGATCAGACGGCTCCTATAGGAGCCGTCTGATCAGGGTCTGCTCTGTTTGCTAATGGAATTTGAAAGATTAGTTTCTAAAATGGCTACAATGATCCACCTTCTATATTTCATTATACCTATTTTGTCCATTAATATTCATTAGGTATTGAAACTTGGAATAAACATAGAACAGGGAAAGGGTTAAGGGTTAAAACAGGTTCTGCAATACTCATCCACAAATAACTGGTGAGTTGGCCAGTAAATAAACCATATACTGTAGCAACATGACACAGTTGATGTATACCAGAAGCAGAGACAAAGCTGGCAGACACCTGCAGCAAATATGTCAGTGCTCCTGTCTTACTCCATACCTGCCTGCATGTTTGTTTACATCATTGCTCCAGTTTCTCCTATGATTCTGATCATTGGAAAAGCAGACTTGACTCTAGACTGGCTGCAGTCCAACAAACACCTAAGTGTGATAGCCTGCTGCCTGCAAGAAACAACATCATTGGCATTATTGAACAATGAAAACTCTACAAAGAAGGCTTTGAGAGGGCTTTTGTGATTTGAGTCTGCATTCTTTTCTAATTTCTAATTTATGTTTGCAAAATGTTCATGTTCAGTATGAATATGAGTGGCTGTGTACAGTTACAGAAGGCTCCAGTTAGCAGTAGCAAATGGTAGAAAAGGTTTGGATGGGAAATATGTACAAATACGCAAAACCAAGACAAGTTGCCAAGTCATTTTGACCATGGAACAGATGTTTATCAGACATTGCTTGTTGTTCAACATCATTTACATAGTAAGGAAACGACAATCTGTTTTTAAATGGTGCTTGTATTTCATGAATAGAACTCTTTCCTTTAAATCTACCATCAAAATCGAAATAAACAGCTTCTTATTCCTGTATATATATAAGAACTTATGTTTTTGAAATTGAATATGACAAATCAAAAAGATGTATCCTCTTAAGCTGGTCTAACCTTAAACCACCAGGAATTTTTTGGGATTGTGTAGTTTTGAAATTGATGTGATAAATAGATATTTATCACAATGGTTTCAAAATGTGACTTTTACAGATGTGTCAATATGAGGGAATGGGTTAATAGGATTTATCATTGAGACATTGACACAGACAGTTATGTCCCTTTTGGGTTAAAAGGCAGGTGTGCATCTTGTTGTGGTGCTTTTGTTGAGTTTTGGGTTTCACATCCAGTGTCTGATTCACTTTCTGATCTTTTGATAAGCATTACAAGGTACAGTACAAACAGTACAAGGTTTTGCTTGTGTGAAACTGGGTTTTCAGAAGTTTATCATATTGTTATCCATATACACTGTTAGTGAGGCACCGTGAGTCAGCAAAGATTACAGTTGTTAACAGAGTGTGTCTGATAGGCTTTTAGTTATCAGAAGATCAGACAGTTGTATATTGCTAGAAGAAAGGGTACTGACACAAAATTTATACACAACTTACATGTATATTCATGGCAAAATATCTGTATGTGTAGGTAATGTAAATACTTTTTACCGATTGCAACCACCACATTATATAAGTTTTATTCAAATGCTTCGAGCATGGCAAGGTCCATTATTTCTGCAGTAATTACGTACAGTAGAACCTGTCTTAACCCTTCGCTTGCTGAATTTTAAAATACATTTCTCCTTCTTTACCCATGCTCTGTTGTATAATTACATATATCTTCACTGTGTACAAGTATTTCGCTGTGCAATCACTGCTGTGGAGTGCACTGGTTGCACAATCAACTTGTAAATAGTGCAGACCCTGGGTCTTCACTATTTACAGGTAGGTATATTGACGTGAATAGCAAGCGAAGGGTTAAGCTGCCATTCATTTATTGAACACAGGAGTCTTAAAAAGCAGGTGGGCAAAAGTAATGCAGAAAGCTCCTATATAGTGACCTGCATTAAGCTACCACCTGCCTTACAGACCCATAATTAGACCTCTTTTTGATGGCTGCTTAAGACAGGTTCTACTGTATTCCAATCTTCATTTTAGTTTTGAAGCAGATGACTTGTTCTATATTGAGTGCTAGTACAGGGATAAATTTACTGTCAACCCATTGAATGCTGAATTTTCAAAGAGGAATGGTCCAATATGTTTAATGGTAGAATTCATTCAGTATGAAATGGTATAATTTACAGAAGAATTTGGAATGCCCTGATTATCTAGATCTGGGTCTACACTGTTTGTAAATGACATTGCATTCTCACATTCAAATGGTAGACTCCTTTGTTCATATAAATGCCTTTTCATGCCAATGCAAACAGACTTGACCCAGATCAGACGGCTCCTATAGAAGGTGTCTGATCATGGTATGCTAGATGTTTGCTTTGAAATAATATAAATATGATTCTACAGTGTCTGCCTATAACAAAACAATTCCCATATTCATATGACATTATATAAACTCAGCTGATGAATATTCATAATGTGGTTATTTCTTACATGTATATGAATATTCAATAGGGAAAGGATTAAGAGGTTGTTGAATTGTTGATGTGTACGGTAATGTATTATGTATTCTTTCAGGTATATGGGCATTGGTTTAGCAGCACAGGGAGTCAACCAGAACAGGCTGCCAGGTACAGTGTCTTATTAACTCATTCCGTCATATTGATACCAATTTGCACCTTGAAATTTTTTAAACCATTGTGATAAATAGAGCACTATATTTTGCTCCTTTACCAGTCCCGCATATTGATGCTTTTGACACCTCTGTAAAAGTCATGATTTGAAGCAATTGTGATAGATAGAGCATTAATTTTGCTCCATAGGAGTAAATGCTCTATTTATCACAATGATTTCAAGGCTACAAAATTCTAAAAAAGTTTCCTTTTCTCTAGTTAATGCTCCTTATCGGTAGATTTATTCAAAGTGATTGGATCTAAAAATAGCCTATGAGGTAATGGGATAGAAACAAATGCTCTATTTATGACAAAGGTTCAACACCAATTCTAAAAATGTGTCCTATTTTTAAATAGTAAATGCTCCACAAACTTAGGCAAATAGTACACACCTAGATCAAATTACTCTGTCTAATTAAATGTAATGTTAATTTTTATCAATTTGGTGATAAATCAATTCATCTTTACAAGAAACTTGGTGTAGGAAATCCGAATATGGTATTCTCCCTAATAAATGCCGCCACACTAAATAAACTTTATAATAACCATTAAATAAAGACAGATTCAAAATACAGGTGGGAGCTTAATGCAGACTGAATGTAATACAGCTTTCTATAATTTCTTTTTCTGCATTAAGCTAGATCCTGTGTACATGAATTGGACAATTAATTGGTAAAACTTGTCCTGGCCATAGGAATTAATTTTTACATTCAAAACTTATTTCATAATTTGTCTTTTTTATAAAAATCAGTACCAGTACCAGTGTAGCATGTGCAATGTATGTGTTTCTCTGATACAGTCTGTCAAATCTAATGAATAATGGTTGGAGTATACACAGAGCCATTTGATTAATGCAGAAAATCTAACACCAAAAGCGATAGAGCAACGATGTATAATTTTAAATGTAGTTCAACACAGAATCCCAACTGATTGATATTTATTTTGACATTTTGAATTCTACTTGTCATGTCAGACAACCAAATTCAGATTTTGATTACCCAGACCAAACTGTTGGTAGTCTAGGACAGTCAAACTACCATTAATGTCAACCCTTGCCTAGATGTAGATCTGATCCTTTTCTCAGCCAAATGTTAAAGAACAATAAATAGTTCTAAGATGTACACAGCTAGAAACATGTTTTGTTTAACAAAATAAGGGATCTTTAATTCTTAACTTTTAACATTTACATGCAAATGTTGTCTAAAAAACTAATCATTATAGAGCTGTCAAATTTCTCATGTGTCTTCCTCTCATTGAGGACCATTGATAGAACTCCATCGTCCTGCATGCAATACTGTTATTCAGTTATTCACCTTTGTTCTGTTTTTTGCACTCCAGCATATTAACAGTTTTTGTGTCAGTTGTGAGCAGGTGACACATGTGTTCCTCGGAACACTCTTGTGATTTATATTGTTTACAAAGGTGATTATGAAATTGCAACTAACATGCGAAGGGTTAGTGCCTTGAATATAGCGGATCTTTAATCTTACATGAGTTCATTACAATTTGTTTTTATGAAACGAGTTTGCTATAATATGCAGTGTTCTGCCAAGGTTGATAAAATGTGGGGACAATTGTCTCACCAACCCTCAAATGTAGGAGACATTTTCAAAATTGATGAGACAAATGATTTTCTTAAAGCCGATTTAAGAGCAACAACAATGGCTGCTTCTTGATCGGTGAAAACCTTATCAACTGACTTTTCAACTGGCCCTGCATCAGTTCGGCTTCTACACTCTGTTTATGATCGGAACTGTCAGCATGGTATTTTAATGTAGTTGTTCGAAAGTTTGTGGGTTTTTTCAGTGAAAGCATTAGTTTTTTGTGTTTGATGCAAAGCTTACATATCATTGCGTTTTCTTCTCGGTTGAAATCCAGCCACGAGTAATCACGCAGCCAACTATTCTGGAATTTACGGTCGGTCTTTTTCGGTGCCGATTTCGATGTTGAAGGAGTAACGGAGCTCTCGTCAAACGCAGTACTATCAGTGGCCTTTTCCGGTACGGTCTGTTGCGACACATCTACTTGACTTTTGTCACTTTTAGTAAAGGAGCTCAATATTATACGCGCTTTCTTCTTTTAGGCGACGAAGAAGCCATGATTAACTCTTTAATTTGGAGATAGTTCGGGAAAATATGTCGTGACCTATACATGTTATCGGAATCAACCAATCGGATGCAATCTCAGTGCGGTCGCTTGATAAACACTGACTGCGTGCGCATCTGGTGTCATTATAATCGCTTAAACGTAGTAATTACACTATTTTACCGATTCGGCCCCAGCAAAATTCGCCGCGACAATTTTCGCACTTAGACGTTTGGACGAGAGACATTTCTAATTTTTTCGCGACAATGTCGCAGAATCGCGGCCTCGGCAGAACACTGATATGATACAAGCTTTAGTGAGTGTAATAATTATATTCATCATACTAAACGAGTTTCATGAAAAGAATTTGTAATGAACACGAATGTAAGATTCTTTTTATCACATAACCTTTAAAAAGTGCCATAGAAAGTGAAACAGGCTATAACTGATGGCTATTTCAACCATTGCTTACAAACAGCGCAGTAATGCAATGGACAAGGCACATGGAGCACTACGATTGGCTAACGCTTAAATGAGTGCTACGATTGGGTAATGATTGCTAATTTGCATAAAAAATGCACTAGTGCATTTTCGTGATTTATGGCACTCTGTTTCAGCACTCCCTCAAGGCAGATTATGTGATAAATATATATATCACACTAACTCAATATTGGTATAATCTTGCTGTTGGTTTGCTTGTTGTCATAACACTTTCCTTCATACAAATGCTTTTTCACACCTTTGCAAACAGAGTAGACCCAAACCAGATGACTCAAAGTCACTCCTGTCAGATCAGGTTTGCTGTGTTTGCTAATGAAACTATAATAGATCTGACTCTACAGTTTACTTATGCCATTATAAAAAATCAGATAATACTAAATAGTTATCCTTGATGTCATTATTTCTAAGATGAATATTCAACAGGGAAAGGGTTAAATAAAGAGTTCTGTATATAGACACAAACTATAGGGCTTCTATAAGAACCCTCTGATAAAGGGTCTGCATTACTTGTCATTAAAATCTTTTCATTCTGAATGGCTTTTGGTATTAAACAATGATGGACTATTTCATTGTTTAAATTCAACATGCAAAGGGTTTTAAACTCTTTGAATGCTACAAACAAGTTATTGGCAGTTGCATTCAGTGTAAACCTAGAGATGGCTCCTTGAGGTTGAGGGTCTTCAAAGTCCGCTAGCAATTCCTGAATCCTTTAACCCTTCTCTTGCTGAATTTTAAAAATACATTTCTCCTACTTTACCCATGCCTTGTTGTATAATTACATATATCTTCACTGTGTACAAGTATTTCACTGTGCAATCACTGCTATGGAGTGCACTGGTTGCACAATCAACTTGTAAATAGTGCAGACCCTGATGAGACAGCTCCTGCAGGAGCTGTCTCATCTGGGTCTTCACCATTTACAGGTAGGTATATTGACGCGAATAGCAAGCGAAGGGTTAATACTGATTTATCTGTACTGTAAAACAATGATGGGTCATTCCACTATGAAAATTTGTCATTCAAAGGGTTAACTCTTTCGCTGCCAAATTCTGTCATCTGCTTACTTTGTCGTCTGCTACAATTCTTATTTTTTTTTAAATTTTTGTTTAAAAAACATAGTCACAGTAACAAACAATTTGGATCCTGATGAGATGCCGAGTTACTTGGCATCTCATCTGGATCGAACTGTTTGCATAGGTAATCATGGATGTGACATTGGCAGTGAAAGACTTAAATAAGACTGTCATAAAAATGATTTATTGACTTTGTAAGTTTGATATGTACAAAGGCAATTATGGAAGTCTAGGTGTAAATACAATGTCAAAATCTTGCTCTGGACATGACAAAAGAGTACATAGACACAGCCAGTTTTGCCAAAATAATGTAGATCTTAATCACATGCCATATCAAAAAGGACATCTTTGATTCCATGGCTGGTCTTGGTCTACACTGTTTGTGAAGTCTAGAAGATAGACAGAATCAATAATATAGAACATGGAAAAGGGAAAATTTCCACTGTTTTGGAAACTATATAAATTCCTATTGGAAAACAGCAACCCAGATTAGACAGCTTGTGTAGGAACTGTCTGATCAGGGTTGCTCTTTTTGAAAATGCATGAAAAAGTGTTCATATGAAGGAAAGGGTTAACTCTTTTAACCATGAATATTAGTGTAAGAAATGATGATACCATGAATATTGATGATTTTTTATACCCCCACAAACAAAGTTTGAGGGTGTTATACTGGAATCAGCATGTCGGTCAGTTGGTCGGTCTGTCAGCAAAATCTTGTGTGGCTAAATACTCCTTCAGTATCAACCTGATTCACTTGATACTTGGAATAACTGTTAATCAGGAGTACTAGATGTGCAAGACACAAATTTCAGGTCTCCATGACCTTGACCTCTGGCCTTGAAATTGGTGGTCTGTCTACAAAATCTTGTATGGCGTACTCCTCCTTCAGTTTCAACATGATTCACTTGATACTTTGCATAAATGTTAATCAGGAGTAAAAGATGTGCAAGACATAAATTTCAGGTCTCTGTGACCTTGACCTCTGGCTTTGAAGTTGGCCGTCTGTCTGCAAAATCTTGTGCGAAAAACTCCTCCTTCAGTTTCAACTTGATACTTGGCTTAAATGTTAATCAGGAGTAGTAGATGTGCATGACACAAATTTCAGGTCTCTGTGACCTTGACCCATGGCCTTGAAATTGGCGATCTGTCTGCAAAATCTTGCATGGCGAATTTCAATCTGATTCACTTGATACTTGGAATAAATGTTAATCAGGAGTAGTAGATATGCTATCTATGACCTTGACCTCTGGCCTTGAAATTGAAGGTCTGTCTGCAAAATCTTGTACAGCGTACTCCTCCTTTAGTTTCAACCTGATTCACTTGATATAAATATTAATCAGGAATAGTAGATATGCAAGACACAAATTTCAAGTCTCTGTGTGACCTTGACCTCTGGCTTTGGCATTGTCGGTTTGCAGGCTTGTACGGCAAACTACTCCATCAATCTCAACATGATTCACTTGATACTTTGTTAATGTTAATCAGAAGTAGTAGATGTGCAACACACAAATTTCAGGTCTCTGTGACCTTGACCTTGACCTCTGGCCTTGAAATTGGCACTCAGTCTGCAAAATATTGTACGGCATACTCCTACTTCTGTTTCAACCTGATTCACTTGATACTTAGCGTAAATATTAATCAAGAGTACTCCGAGTAACTTAGATACAAAAAATGTGCAAGACGCACATTTCAGGTCTGTGACCTTGACCTTGGGCCTTGAAATGGGGAATTAAAAATTCTTGCGGAGAGAATTACTTCTACATTTCTTCACCAATGAAGCTCAAATTTTGCATATGCATATATGATTAAGTGTAGATGTGTGTTATATTAATTATACCCCCACAAAGTAAGTTTGAGGGGAGTAGACTAGAATCTGCCTGTCGGTCGGTTGGTCTGTCTACAAAATCTTGAATGGCGTACTCCTTCTTCAGTTTCAACCTGATTCACTTGATACTTGGCATAAATGTTAATCAAGAGTAGTAGATGTGCAAGATGCAAATGTCAGGTATCTGTGACCTTGACCTCTGGCCTTGAAATTGGAAAAAATTCGGTGTCATTCTGCAAAATCTTGTTTGGGTTGGATTTGCGATCAAGGCTGTCGTGTAGGGATATTCATCACCTTTAGTGATAGTTCTAGTTGTACATGTAATGACGTATGAGCACAAAATGTTTTGGCATTGACAGAATCTATAGAATCTTACCTATATTATACCATAAGCATGTAAAGCTGACCATACTGCATTAGTAGTCTTATTTGGATCTATACTGTTTGCAAAGGCATTAAAATGCATACTTAAATAATCGAGTAAAATATTAATAATCACACATGCAATCATCTCAGTGTAGAGGGTGAACTTGTTATGTAAGTAATTCAAAATACACACATGTAAATAATGTTCAATGAGACTATTGGTCTTTGTCTACTCTGTTTGCAAAAGTGTCAAAGTAGACTTGCAAAGAGTCGCAGAAAACTAATTTGAATGCCTCTTTTCCAGGCTGGGATAAGCAGTCCTATGGTTACCATGGTGATGATGGAAATTCTTTCTGTTCATCGGGTCAAGGAGAGCCATATGGTCCGACATTTTCCACTGGAGACGTTATAGGCTGCTGTGTGAATCTTATAGAGAACACCTGCTTCTACACAAAGAATGGAGTTAACCTAGGTAAGGATGATTAAGGGTTTGTTACTTGAATGTTAATGCATCTAACCTAGGTAAGGATGAATAAGGGTTTGTTACTTGAATGTTAATGCATCTAACCTAGGTAAGAATGAATAAAGGTTTGTTACTTGAATGTTAATGCATCTAACCTAGGTAAGAATGAATAAAGGTTTGTTACTTGAATTTTAATGCATCTAACCTAGGTAAGGATGAATAAGAGTTTTGTTTCTTGAATGTTTATGCATCTAACCTAGGTAAGGATGAATAAGGGTTTTGTTACTTGAATGTTAATGCATAAACCTAGGTAAAGATGCGTAAGGGTTTGTTGCCTGAATGTTAATGCATCTAACTTTAAATGATACTATATTTCAAAACTGAACAAATAGTACAAGTTAAAGGATTAATATCAACTTGATTCCCTCATACCGACACCTTTTGATGCCTCTGTAAAAGTCACTTTTTGAAACCATTGTGATCACAATGGTTTCGCAATGGCACAATTCTAAAGTTTCCCTTTTTCTAGTAAATGCTCCTTTTCAGTAGATAAATTGAAAGATTGGGTCTAAAAATAGCCAATGGGTTAATTGTGTTTTTCTTGAAAATGTCTTTATAGGATGAATCAATATTTTTTGGTTTCGTATACTTATTGTTTGTAATATTGCATTACACAGTGAGACCGTGTTAGGTCTCAAGCATTGATGTTCTTTTAAGCAACCTTTTGTTATCTTTTCAGGAATAGCCTTTACAGATTTACCTGTAAGTATATTGTATATCCTATCTTTCATGTCAGATTTCTGTTTATTTAACCCTTTCCCTCATATAAATGTGTTTTCACACATCTGCAAACAGAGTAGACCCAGATCAGACGGCTCCCTAGAGGAGCCGTCTGATCAGGGTCAGCTCTGTTTGCTAATGGAATTTGATAGATCTGATTCTATACTTTCTAAAATGGTTACAATGTTCCACCTTCCATATTCATTATAACTAATTTGTCCATGAATATTCAGTAGGTAATGAAATTTGTAAAAAACATAAAACAGTGAAAGGGTTAAAACATTTTCCTGTGGTTTTATGTTGCTGAATGAGTGACCCATAAGGTCAGGTACATTTGAGACTTTGCAAGCAGTGTATCACATATTTCAGAACTGATGTAGTGTATGCAAGGATGAATTCCTGCTAAGTTGAGGTTTTCAGTAAACCTTTCACATAATAGAAACACCTTTCCCCACTTTTGCAAACAAATTAGACCTAGATCAGATAAATCCTATAGGAGCCAATCTGATCAGGGTCTGCTCTGTTTCTACAGTTTCTGCCATGGTAATATTCTCTTGTCACTTGTTCATAATGCCAACTGGTAGAAAATTTCAGATAAGTAATATTCATACAGTCATTATTTTTTTTTAAGTATTAATTTTATGTTATTGTTTGATAAGATGTAGAGGTTTTCTCAATTTTTTTTAATCGATGGTTATGTATATTTCAGCATAACTTATACCCAACAGTTGGGCTACAGACACCTGGAGAGGTGGTTGAGGCTAACTTTGGACACACACCATTTGTGTTTGATATAGAAGACTATATGAGGGTAAGAAGTGGGAAATACAGAAATAAACATATTAAATATTTGCCCAGGCAATCTTTTGCAAATCCTATAGACCCAGATTTTTTAACCCTTTTTCTCCATAGATATGCCTTTTAACCCTTTCCCCCAGAGGCTATTTTTAGAGCCAACCTCTTTCAATAAATCTACAGAAAAGGAGCATTTACTAGAGAAAAGGAACATTTTAGAATTGTGTAGTTTAGAAACCATTGTGATAAATAGAGCATTTGCTCCTATGGAGCAAATGATCTATTTATCACAATGGTTTCAAAAAGTGATTTTTACAGAGGCGTAGAAAGGCATATTTATGGAGGAAAGGGTTAACACATATGCAAACAGAATAAACCCAGGAGGAGCCAACTGATCAGGATCTGCTCTCTTTGCTTATGGAATGATATAGATCTGATTCTTAAGTTTCTGTTTTAGCCAAAATGCCTTGCGTTCATGTGCCCTTATAAGACTCTAATGAATATGTATGATGTTATCATTTCTTACATAATTCATTAAGTAAAGGGTTAATAGGGCAAGATCTGAAGCTGAGTTGATTCTGAGGTTCATTTGATTTTTCATTTCAGAGTTATGGCTCTTGTCCTAAAAAATATGCAAATAGTTTGTCCGCTGTTTTCTGGGAAAACTATTTGAGAGATATTAATGAAACTTCACACAAATGTTTAATGCATCAAGATCTGAAGCTGAGTCGATTCTGAGGTTCATTTGATTTGTCGTTTCGGAGTTATGGCTCTTTTACTAAAAAAATAATGCAAATACATGCAAATTGTTTGTCCGCTGTTTTCTGGGAAAACTATTTGACAGATATTAATCAAACTTCACAAAAATGTTAAATGCATCAAGATCTGAAGCTGAGTTGATTCTGAGGTTCATTTGATTTTTCATTTCAGAGTTATGGCCCTTGTCCTTTAAAAATATGCAACTAGTTTGTCCGCTGTTTTCTGGGAAAACTATTTGAGAGATATTAATGAAACTTCACACAAATGTTTAATGCATCAAGATCTGATGCTGAGTCGATTTTGAGGTTTATTTTATTTGTCGTTTCGGAGTTATGGCCCTTTTACTTGAAAAATAATGCAAATATATGCATATAGTTTGTCCGCTGTTTTCTGGCAAAACTGTTTGACAGATATTAATGAAACTTCATACACATGTTTAATGCATCAAGACCTGAAGCTAAGTCGATTCTGAGGATCATTTGATTTGTTGTTTTAGAGTTATGGCCCTTGAACTTAAAAAATAATGCAAATCTATGCAAATATGAGGATGGCCATAACTTTTTCATTTGAAATGATATTTACTTCAAATTTTTTTTATGGTTAAACTTTAATGTGAATTTTCACATATATTGCGGGGGTTTTGATATGTCATTTTATTCTAAAGTTATGGTCCTTGAACTTTGTGTGTTTGTTGCTTTGTTTGTCGGTCAACTTTTAGTTTGTCTGTTGTTGGGAAAACTATTAAAATGATATAAATGAAACTTAACACAAATGTTTTAAGCAACAAAATTTGAAGCTGAGTTTATTTTGAGGTTCATTCAGTTTGTCTTTACAGAGTTATGGCCGTTGCACTTTACAAAAATCTGCAAAAATGAGGATTAGCTGTAACTTTTTTATTTAATAAGATATTCACTTCATTTTTTAGCTCACCTGAGCTTGCTCAAGTGAGCTATTGTCATGGTGCTCCGTCCGTCGTCGTGCGTCGTGCGTTGTGCGTCGTGCGTCGTCAACATTTGGCTTGTGAACACTCTAGAGGTCACATTTGTAGCCAAATCTTCATGAAACTTGGTCAGAATGATTGTCTTGAAAAAATCTCGGATGAGTTCGAAAGTGGGTCATGTGGGGTCAAAAACTAGGTCACTAGGTCAAATTATTCAAAATCTTTGTGAACACTCTAGAGGTCACATTTTTAGTCCAATCTTCATGAAACTTAGTCAGAATGATTGTCTTGATAGAAACTTGGATGAGTTTGAAAGTGGGTCACATACGGTTAAAAACTAGGTCACTGGGTCAAATTATTGAAAAACCTTGTGAACAATCTAGAGGTCACATTTTTAGTCCAATCTTGATCAGACTTGCTCAGGATGATATTCTTGATGATATCTCGATCAAGTTCGATCATGGGTGGGGCAGGATTAAAAAGTAGGTCATTAGGTCAAATCTTAAAAAAATCTTGTTTACACTGTAGAAGCCACAATTTCTGCCTAATCTTCATCAAACTTGCTCAGAATGATAACCTTGATGATATCTTGATCGAGTTTGATCATATGTGGGCTTGGGTCAAAAAGTAGGTCACTAGGTCAAATCTTAGAAAAATCTTGTTTACACTCTAGAAGCCACATTTTCTGCCTATTCTTCATCAAACTTGCTCAGAATGATGACCTTGATGATATCTCAATTGAGATCCATCATGGGTGGGCTGGGGTCAAAATGTAGGTCACTAGGTCAAATCTTAGAAAAATCTTGTTTACACCCTAGAGGCCACATTTTCAGCCCAATCTTGATCAAACTTGCTCAGAATGATAACCTTGATGATCTCTCATTTGAGTTCGGTTGTGGGTGGTGTGGGGTGAAAAAGTAGGTCACTAGGTCAAATCTTAGAAAAATCTTGCCTACACTCTAGAAGCCACATTTTCTGCCTAATCTTGATCACGCTTGCTCAGAATGATAATCTTATGCCGTGTGATTCTTGCTCAGAATGATAACCTTATGCCGTGTGATTATGATGATATCTCAAAAAACATGGCCGCCAGGGGGCGGGGCCACTTTCCTTATATGTTTATATAGAAAACTTAAAAATCTTCTTCTCTGAAACTACCAATCAGATTTGAACGATATCTGGCAGGAATGGTCTTTAGGTGGCCCTCTTGCAAGTTTCTAAAATTCATGATGATATCTAAAAAAACATGGCCGTCAGGGGGCGGGGCCACTTTCCTTATTTATTTATATAGAAAACTTTAAAAACCTTCTTCTCTGAAACTACCAATCAGATTTGAATGATATCTGGCAGGAATGGTCTTTAGGTGGCCCTCTTGCAAGTTTCTAAAATTCTAAAATATGATGATATCTTGTATATTTTCAAATTTTAGAAAAATCTTGTCCATTACTTGTGTGTAACATTGTTGTAACCAACACTTAACAAATGTCAGGTGAGCGCCCCAGGACCCTCAGGGTCCTCTTGTTTTTAAAAATAGTATCACCTTAATATGGAAATCAAGATCTGAATCACAGATTAGAAAATGTCAACACTTATAAGGCATGTTGAATCAGAGAAAGTTTGCAAGTGGGCGTATTATGTACCGTATGCGGTACTCTTGTTAGTCCTTTCAAACAGGATAGACCCAGATCAGACATCTCCTGTAGAACCAGTGTGATCAGGGTATGCTCTGTTCACCTGTAGTGTATGATAGATTGGATTTTACATTTTCTTCAATGACCAAAACATCCTGTGTTCATATACCATTATAAAAATCCAGCTAATGAATATTTATGGTATCATTATGTCTTACATGAATATTCATGGGGGAAAGGGTTTATCCCTCTGTGAAAGACACTTTCTGAAACCGTTGTGATAAATAGAACATTTGCTCCATAGGACACATAGCACACTGGTTTCAAAACTACACAATTATAAAAAATTCTCCATTTCTCTAGTAAATGCTCCTTTTTGGTAGATTTATTCAAAGAGGTAGGATCTAAAATCAGCCTATAAGGGAATGGGTTAACAAACTTTGGGTTTTGTCTATGACAGGAGTGGAAGATGAAGACTAGACTGACCATAGAAAGATTCCTGGTGAGCGACAAGAAGGGCGAGTGGCAGACAGCCTTACAGAGGTAATATTGTTTAGGTAGATATGATTGGGAAATTCACATGTTCTTGTATGGTTTTAATTACAGTGAAACCTGTGAAAAACGGACCCCCTCGGGACATTGTTCGGCCGGTTTTCAGAGGTGTCCGGGGAGTTTTTCGGGTCCGATATTTTGCTGAGAAAACCAGCAAAGTGTGTGCACTGTTCAGTTCATCCTTATGAGTTTCCTAATGTGAAACTAGATGTAACAAATATTTAAATATTTGTTTGATCTGAATTACAACAAATGTATAAGAGGAGACTTTGTATTTAACACCCCCCCCCCCTTCCAAATTCTACTGACTTTTTGTGTTGCATACATATTCCTGAATTCCATGGACATACATGGGTGTGTATTTGTAAGTGTAATTCACATCCAGCATCACATTCACATTTAAAAACGTGTAGCCGAACTTATGTTTGATATTTTTAGGTGTGGTATTTCTCGCCAGGGCTGAATGACACTTTTTACCCTTAATCTGCTGGTCGCAAGTGTCATGCCATGATGTATGCAAACAAATTGGATCTGGATGAGACTCGGAGTAACTCGGGAGCCTGATCTGGATCCAAGATGTTTGACACTCAGTCAACATTTCTACAAGAAATATAAGCGAATTTGTGAAGAAGCAGATGGGAGTCTTCACATGCAAACTTTCGTAACAGGCAAATGGTTACAGGATTTTGCAAAATTTAACTAGAGGTCACTTCCTTATCATCCCAAGTGCAGCTGTGATTCCATATGCAGATAGCTTTTGTTAACAATCATTCACCAGGATTAAGGGAATTTGGACAAGATTTCAAAATCTATGAGCAGATGATTTTTTTGTGTGTATGTGTCGGCATCATGTCGTAATTTGTTCCAAGATAAGTGCAGGTAAGGTTTGATGTAGCCTTGATCATTAATGTTATTTGTTTTCACAGTTTTCCATTTGGTCCCTTTTTCATTAAACGGTAAAGATTTTCATACCTAGCCATACAGTTAATCCCGACTATTGATAATTGTACATTATAAACAATGGCGCAAGGTGAGATGTTGCACAAGCGTGTCGAAAGTCCTCTCAGCAAATTACTTTCCGGTCGGCTGGTTTTGGCATCCGGTTTACAGAGGTGAATTTGTGATTAAATAAAGGAAATATTTGGCGGTACCCATCCGGTATCCAGTTTTCACAGGGTCTGATTAATACAGGGATTTTCATAATGGGAAAAATTTGGGACCAAACAAGTCGTCGGGTATCGAGAGTATTCCGGTTTACACAGGGTCCGGTTTTCACAGGTTTCACTGTACAAGCTAGCATTCTTTGACTTTTGATTTGGGATTAAGGAGAAGGAATAAATTTTTATATTGAAATTTTGGGTCTAATCTGTTTGCATAACATTTAACAACTAAGGGTTTGTTGAGGAAACAAAGAAAATGTTTAACATACTATCCTTTTTTTCTGGAGCACTGCAATTTATGATAGCATGTTTTGAATATTTCAGAATTGTCTCCACTTACCTAGTCCACCATGGCTACTGTGCCACCGCAGAAGCATTTGCCAAATCTACTGGCCAGGCATTTGAGGAAGATGTTGCTTCTATTAAAAACAGACAAAGTAAGACCCATGTGGTAAAGCATTGTAGGTATTGAAACATTCATGTCTGCTATAAGTTATATCTTTTCCTTATGAAAGCTCTATTAATAGGCAGTTAATGTACTGTCAGAATTGTTTTGATAGTAATGAATTGCTTTTTTAGCTCGTCTGTTTCGAAGAAAAGTCGAGCTTTTGTGACCACTGAGTCGTAGGCGTTGTCGTCTTCATGCAAAAACTTTAATGTAGCTCATTACTCGAAAAGTATATGAGGTATCAACATGAAACATCATAGGTTAGTAGATCTCATTGAGGGGAAGGCCCCTACATAAGAACCTTAACTCTCCATTTCAAAATTTTGGGAGTTTTGGGCCTTAATATTTTTCAAAAATGTTTTAATTTAGCTGGACAAACACCCAATCAGATGAGGGTTGGCGCCGCACGCGGCTCTTGTTACTATTTTCTCATACCTTTAGATTTTACATAATCATGCTTAATGTTTATAAAGTACTTTCCATCATAATGGCAATTTAATTATTTTAATTCCTGGTCATATTTTTGAAAGACATTTTTAACCCTTTACTCCATAAATTTGCCTCTCTATGCCTTTGCAAACAGAGTAAACCCAGATCAGACTTCTCCTGTTGGAGCTGTCTGACAGGGTTTGCTCTGTTTGCTTACAATATGCAGTCAAGCTTTAATAGCTGTAGCATCACTGAGCCGAGGACAGTGCCCTGGCTTTTTCTAATATTGCTTATTCAGGGAACTGGCTTGGTTTGACAAGCAGGTAATCTTTTGTTTTTTGCAGTGTTGGCTTGAGGACACAAACGTATATGTTGATTGTCACATCTCATCTGTCAGTCCGTATTTTAAAATGTAATCAATTAATAGCAGATCACACCTTAAAAAAAAAGAAACTCTCGGGTACAAATCAAAGTGTGGTCAATCATGAACAATGTTTTCTTGCAAGTAAAGATTGTTTGGGTTTTATTAAAGTTTGCACAGAAAATGGTTTTGAAATCTAGCAGGCATGCATTTATGGTGTCAAAGTAAATAAACAGTTGTTTATTTAAAATATTCTGAAACTTTACCCTACCTTAGAAGGTGTTAACCCTTCGCTTGCTATTCACGTCAATATACCTACCTGTAAATAGTGACGACCCAGATGAGACAGCTCCTGCAGGAGCTGTCTCATCAGGGTCTGCACTATTTACAAATTGATTGTGCAACAAGTGCACTCCACATCAGTGGTTGCACAGCGAAATACTTGTACACAGTGAAGATATATGTAATTATACAACAGGGCATGAGTAAAGAAGGAAAAACGTGTTTTAAAATTCAGCAAGCAAAGGGTTAATACAGTCAGATATACAAGAAATGCAGGTTTGCATGCTCGTATTTATTGCATCAAAAAGTATTGGTATAGAAACAGGTCATATAAAAGATAACCAACATCAAAACACAATCAATTAAAATTTCAAAGGCTTGAACTCAATAGCTATTTCGTATCGTAATACCATATCTTTTATTATCTAGGGGATCGAATATCGACATTTTCAGATAAATAGTCCTGGAGTATAGGGATAAATGCCTTCCTGTAGGAACTATCTGAGTTCTCAATCTTTTGATTGGTCAAAAACTTGAGAACGAACTCAGACTCAACTAAAAGTTTTATAAGCATAGACCCAGATCAGGGTCTGCTCCTTTTTCATATGGAATTATATAGATCTGATTCTACAGTTTCTGCCAAGGTTAAAAATTCATGTGTTCATGTTCCATTGTAAGAATTTGTCTCGATCAATATTTATGATGTCTATTTCTTACATGAATACTCATGGTGTAAAGGGTTAATGTTTAAAGTATTTTTTCCTCATAATGGCAATTTCAGTTCCTTGTCATATTTGAATGACATTCTTAACCCTTTCCCTGGTGAATATTCATGTAAGAAATAATGACATCATGAAAATTTATTAGCTGAATTTTATAATAGTATATGAACACAGGATTTTTTGGCATTGGTAGAAGCGGTAGAGTCACATCTATTGTCATATTATCAGCAAACAGAGCAGACCCTGATTAGACAGCACCTATGTTGCAAAGGCATGAAAAAGCATTTATATGAAGGACGGAGTCAATTCCAAAACTCATAATCTGAATATTTCAGGAATATCCAAACTTGTACTAGCTGGCCGAATGGGAGAGGCTATAGAAACAACACAACAACTGTATCCAGGATTGTTAGAGAGGAACTCCAACTTGTTATTCAGGTTAAAATGTAGACAGTTTGTGGAAATGGTGAATGGCACGGACAGTGAAGTGCGTGGGGCATCCATCAGGAGTCCCAGATCTCAGCACGGTGGCAGCAACCGATCTAGTCCCTCTCGGAGCCCCATGCATCACTCACATTCCTCCAGGGTTACCCCGATAGGGACAAACTCAGGGAATAACAGTCCAAACAGGTCAAAAACTCTCAAAATGCACCCAAATGTACAACCCCACCCACAGACGTCAAACTCGAGCCCAACCCGTGACACACCCCATAGCAACAGTGTATCAAATAGCAACCAGTCAGATCTTAAGACTCTCTCAGAAGAGACAATGAATGCTGCAAACTCTGTCAATTCCAGTCTGTCGTTGAATCTGAATAATGCTGCCCTCAATGGGAGTGAGTCTCGTTATATTGAGGATGTGGAAATGATGGAGCGAGTGATAGAGGATGATAATTGTGTAGTGACTAATGGGGAAAGTTCAAATGGACAATACATGAATGGAGATAGTTGTACTGGCAGTAAAGACGACGATATGGGTGAGTACAGTAGAACCTGTATTAAGCGGCCATTCTTTTAAAGAAAATAGGAGTCTTAAAAAAGCAGGGGGATGCTTAATGCAGGGCAAAAGTAATGCAAAAGCTCCTAAAGCAGCTTTCTGGATTATTTTTGACCTGCATTAAGCTACCACCTGCCTTACTGACCCATAATTAGATGGCATTTTGATGGCCACTTTCGACAGGTTCTATTTAGCTATATATTAACCCCTTCAGTGCCCTGAAGATGGGTGTGTAGTAGTATAAGCAAACATTTTGGATCCATATGAGACACAGAGTAATTCGGTGTCTAACTCGGTGTCTTACTCGGTGTCTCATCAGAATCCAACTGTTTGACACCATGTTTGTCTTTATCAAGAAATTGAACAAGCGCCCACTCAAAAAACTTGAAGCAGACGAAAATGTGTGCAGCAGACAACGATGCTGGCACTGAAAGGGTAGTTTATATCACTATAATTTTTATAAACTCTACATATTTTTTTGTCAACTCAACTGACTTGAACAGAGTAACATTAAGGCATTCATTTTTCGTCTTCTGTATATCTGTCCATCAATCTGTCAGGCTGTTTTGTCATGGTTTCACTTTAGCAGGTGACCTGTGTTTTTGCAGAACTCATGTTTACATACATAGTTTTATGCACTGACAGTGTTGCTTGGTTATTTCCCTAGCAAATGTGTTTGTTTAGCTTGTTACCCTCCCCACAAGGTGTGAGGCATATAGCGATGCTCTTTTCTGTCTGTATGTAGATGTGTACATGTACTACAAAAAAATTGTGTATCCAACTTCTCATAAACCAAGGGGAGCATTTACTTCAAGCTTTCACAGATAAACAATGTTGATGTGAAGATATGCATAATGAAGGGAATTTTTGCACTATTTTTACCGGAGTTATGGAACTTTGAAATTTTCTTTACTTTATAACTGAAAAAAATCTTGTGTGTCCAGCTCCTCATACACCAATGGGAGGATTTATTTCAAACTTTCACAGATGAACAATGTTGATGTGACAACGTTAATATGGGAAATTTTGTTCAAACCATTTGTATTAGAGTTGTGGCAGAGCTACAGATAAAGGTGCATACCCAAATGCTAAAATCGTCATTTCTCCACCAAACCCTATACTGTGACCACACTTTAGAATAGGGTTTAGTGGAGAAAAAGAGAAGTTATTTCTTAAAATGAGGTAATTTACGCTTCTTATCTCGAGCTCTTTTGTGGGACTTCGATATTTTCTTCACAATAAATCATATAATGAAAAACTTTACATATACCATTCGGAGGATTTGCTTCATACTTCCACAGAGGAACTATTTTGCTAAAAAAATGTGCATAAAAAAGGAATTTTTGCCCCGACCTTTTGTAACAGACTTATGGGACTTTGAAATTTTCTTCACTAGATAACAGTGAAAAGTGCTTTATTTAGAGACAATTTCATCAGGTGGGCATCCGTTTCCTGTGGACACAATTTTCTAGTTTGTTTAATGTTGGAGGATTTCAATGACTGCAGACCATGGAGGAGGCCTGTGGTTTGGGTCTTCACAGTTCACAAATGTTCCCTGCATTCAAAGGTTCAAAGTTCCTAATTTAAAACAATGAAGGGCAGTGGTTGTAACCCATACCCATTTGCATTATCCTGATATCAGGTCAGCTAGTCCTGATCCCCACCCTCATAGATTAAACACTCAGCAAGAGAGTATCTAGTACAATTCTGAAGTCTTTGATAGGACCAGGCCATGAATGAAAACCCTAAACTTACCATTTTAAAAATGGGCACTCTTCTGAATGAGGAAAAGATTTGTTTCCATGAGATGACGAGTGGCTTGGCATTTTGTTCCCATGAGATGACGAGTGGCTTGGCATGTACACAGACTCAAACTAAGAGACTACTCCAGGGACATGCTGAAAGTGGTCTCTCTCCCTGTTCTATGTTTAGTCCAATTTTCAATACCTACTGAATATTCATGGACAAAATAGTTGCAATGAAATATGAAAGGTGGAAACTTGTAGACATTTTAGAAAGTAAAGAAGCAGATCTATCAAATTCCATTAGCAAACAGAGCAGACACTGATCACACGGCTCCTATAGGAGCCATCTGATCTAGGTCTACTGTGTTTGCAATTAAGTGAAAACACATTTATACTTCATGAATATTCAAGTAAGAAATAATTACATGATACATGAACACAGGAATTTTTTGCCAAGGCAGAACTGGAAGAATCATATCTATATTATATTTTAACCCTTTCCCTCATATAAACGTGTTTTCACGCATTTGCAAACAGAGTAGACCCAGATCAGACGGCTTCTAGAGGAGCCGTCTGATCAGGGTCTACTCTGTTTGATAATAGAATTTGAAAGACCTGTCTTCTTTTTCTAAAATGGCTATAATGTACCACCTTCCACATTTCATTATAACCATTTTGTCCATGAATATTCAGTAGGTATTAAAATTTGAACTAAATATAGAACAGGGAAAGGGTTAAGAAAACATAGTAAACCCTGATCAGGTGGCTCGTACAGGAGTTGTATGATCTGGGTCAACTCAAGATGTATTTATGGAGTAAGGATTAATGAAACAGTATCTTGATACAAAAACACAACTGCATAAATACGCCTGTCTACACTTTTGCAACAGAGTAGACCTAGATTATGATCAGGGTCTGCTCCATGAATTTGCTTATATGTCATTTATGAGATAGATATGATTCTACAGTTTCTGCCATGACCACATATTTCTGTGTCCATGTGCTATTATAACAATTAATCTAATTATGTCTCCCCCATTTATGGGGAGATATATTGTTTTTGCCAGAGTTGTCTGTCCGTCCGTCCACCAAAGGGTAGTTGTGTGACTTTTTCTAACTAGTCCCACAAGTAAAATCATTAACCTGGCCATCTCTTGTGACATTAACCTGGCCATTTCTTGTGACATTAACCTGGCCAGTTGTGGGACATAGGGTTAGGGTTAGCTTCCAGATCATTCTTTTCCAAAGTTAGAGCCAAAAATAGTTTTTCTTGTGGGACTAGTCACACAAGAAAAGATCAAAGGAAAAAGTCACACAACTACCCATTTGTTAGCACATCCGTCTGTCCGTCTGTCTGTCTGTCCGTCACAAACTTGTGTCGCACGTATCTCTGAAACCAGTTGGGCTAGAGTCATCAAACTTCACAGGAATGTTCACCAGCATGAGTTGTTGTGCACCTGGGGTTTTTGAATTGTCTCCCCCTGATAACTTTGGAGTTATTGCCCCTGATGCCTTAAAATTAGAAAAACTTTGTGTCGCGCATATCTCTGAAACCGCTAGTACTAGAGTCACCAAACTTCACAGGAATGTTGACCAGCATGAGTTGTTGTGCATCTATATTTTTTTAATTGTCTCCCCCTGATAATTCTTGAGTTATTGCCCCTGATATGAACACTTAAATTTATACAAACCTTGTGTCGCGCATATCTCTGAACCCAGTAGGATTAGAGTCATCAAACTTCACAGGATTGTTCACTAGCATGAGTTGTTTTGCTCTTGGGTTTTTTTAATTGTCTCCCCCTGTTAACTTTGGAGTTACTGCCCCTGATGACTTAAAATTAGACAAACTTTACTTAGTGTCGTGCATATCTCTGAAACCACTAGGGCTAGAGTCACCAAACTTCACAGGAATGTTCACCAGTATGAGTTGTTGTGCACCTGGGATTTTTGAATTATCTCCCCTTGATAACTTTGGAGTTATTGCCCCTGATATGATTACTTAAAATTAGAGAAACTTTGTGTCATGCATATCTTTAAAACCACTAGGGCTGGAGTCACCAAACTTCACAGGAATGTTGACCAGCATGAACTGTTGTGCACCTGGGTTTTTGTTTTAATTGTCTCCCCCAGATAATTCTTGAGTTATTGCCCCTGCTATGATAACTTAAAATTAGAGAAACTTTGTGCTGCACGTATCTCTGAAAGCAGTAGGGCTAGAGTCACCAATCTTCACAGGAATGTTCACCAGCATGAGTTGTTGTGTACCCGGTGTTTTTGAATTGTCTCCCCCTGATAATGTTGCAGTTATTGCCCCGATGACTAAAAATTAGACCCTGATAAGTTTGGAGTTACAGACATTACACTTGTGAATTGGAAAGAGGATGGGATGGGAGACATCCGTTTTTGTGACAAAAACAAACCTCTAGTTAACATTGATGATATTATTATTACTGTTATTATTAATATTCATGGAGTTAAGGGTTAAGCAATTATCAAATTATAGCTGATCGTATTTGGATCTTATAGAAATTTACCATTTAATGTCTTTTCAAAATGTTAGATGCAAGAAAACTTAAAGCATACCGTATACTGTTAGAGTTTAACACCATATAGACATCAATGATCATGAAAAATGAACATGTTTTCATTAATTTTATTATGCCCTCAACGGCGGGCATATAGTAATCGCATTGTCCGCCCTTCCGTCCGTCCATCTGTCAGTCCCAAATTTCGTGTCCCTTCTATAATTTTATCTGTGAATGGATTTCAAAATAACCTGGCACAAATGTTCACCACACAAAGATGATGTGTCGTGTTCAACTCCCAGGTCCAAGGGTCAAAGGTCAAGCTCACAGCATACAATTTTTGGGGACATTTGTCACGTGACTGTGACAGCTCTTGTTATGCCCCCGTTGATGATAGTCAGGGGGCATTATGTTTTGCACCTGTCCGCCTGTCCGTGCGTCACGCTTTTACGTGCAGTTGGTAGGTGCAGTTGGTTGTCACAGTTTTTAGCTCACCTGGCACAAAGTGCCAAGGTGAGCTATTGGGATGATCCTATGTCCGGCGTCGTGCGTATGTGCGTATGTGCGTTGTGCGTACGTGCGGGCGTCAACAATTTACTTAAACATCTTCTTCTCTGGAACTACAAAGCCAAGAGCTTTGATATTTGGTATGTAGTATGATGTAATGGTCCTCTACAAAGATTGTTCAAATTATGTCCCCCGGGCCAAAAATGGCCCCGCCCCAGGGCTTATCAGTTTTTCATAGGAAAATCTTTAAAAATCTTCTTCTCTGAAAATGTAAGGCATAGACCTTTGATATTTGGTATGTAGCATGATCTAATGGTCCTCTACTAAGATTGTTCAAATTATGACCCCGGGGACAAAAATGGCCCCGCCCCGGGGCTTATCAGTTTTTCATAGGAAAATCTTTAAAAATCTTCTTCTCTGAAACTGTCAGGCATAGACCTTTGGTATTTGGTATGTAGCATGATCTAATGGTCCTCTACTAAGATTGTTCAAATTATGACCCCTGGGCCAAAAATGGCCCGCCCCGGGGCTTATCAGTTTTTCATAGGAAAATCTTTAAAAATCTTCTTCTCTGAAAATGTAAGGCATAGACCTTTGGTATTTGGTATGTAGCATGATCTTATGGTCCTCTACTAAGATTGTTCAAATTATGACCCCCGGGACAAAAATGGCCCCGCCCCAGGGCTTATCAGTTTTTCATAGGAAAATCTTTAAAAATCATCTTCTCTGAAATTGTAAGGCATAGACCTTTGATATTTGGTATGTAGCATGATCTAATGGTCCTCTACCAAGATTGTTCAAATTATGACCCCTGGGCCAAAAATGACCCCACCCCGGGGCTTATCAGTTTTTCATAGGAAAATCTTTAAAAAATCTTCTTCTCTGAAAATGTAAGGAATAGACCTTTGGTATTTGGTATGTAGCATGATCTAATGGTCCTCTACTAAGATTGTTCAAATTATGACCCCCGGGACAAAAATGGCCCTGCCCCAGGGCTTATCAGTTTTTCATAGGAAAATCTTGAAGAAATCATCTTCTCTGAAAATGTAAGGCATAGACCTTTGATATTTGGTATGTAGCATGATCTAATGGTCCTCTACTAAGATTGTTCAAATTATGACCCCTGGGCCAAATATGGCCCCGCCCTGGGGCTTATCATTTTTTCATAGGAAAATCTTTAAATATATTCTTCTCTAAAATGATAAGGTATAGACCTTTGATATTTGGTATGTAGCATTATTTAATCGTCCTCTACTAATATTAATCAGAATATGACCCCCGGACCAAAAATGGCCCCGCCCAAGGGCTTATCAGTTTTTCATAGGAAAATCTTTAAAAATCTTCTCCAGAACTGTAAGGTCTAGGCCCTTGATATTTGGTATGTAACATCATCTAATGGTTTTCTACCAAGATTATTCAAATTATTACCCCTGGGTCAAAAATGGCCCCGCCCTGGGGCTTATCAGTTTTTCATATGAAAAGCTTTAAGAATCTTCTTCTCCAAAACTGTAAGGCAGAGACCTTTAATATTTGGTATGTAGCGCTATCTAATAGTTTTCTACCAAGATTGTTCAAATTATGTCCACTGGGTTGAAAACTTTCCCGCCCAGGGGCATATCAGTTTTTTATAGGAAAGTTTTTAAAAATCTTCTCTTAAAAATCTTTAAAAGTCTTCTCTAAACTTGTAAGGCATAGACCTTAGATATTTGGTATGTTGCATTATCTAATAGTCCTCTACCAAGATTTTCAAATTATGAGCCCCGGATCAAAATTGACCCCGCCCTGGGGCTTAACATTTTTTCATAGGAAAATCTTTAAAATATCTCCTCCTCCAAATCTGTAAGGTCTAGACTCTTTATATTTAGTATGTAGCATCATCTGATGGTTTTCTACCAAGATTTTTCAAATTATGCAATCTGTCATTGAAATCATTAATCTGTTACGAACAGGTGAGCGATTAAGGGCCATCATGGCCCTCTTGTTTCATTGTCTTATATCTCACTAACCACTATCACTATTGGCATGGAATCTCATATACACATAAACCACCATCCATACTTTCATTGCGCACCCAGCCCATGCTGCCCGCAAGCCCAAGATCAAATTACTTAGAAACTTACGTGCAGCTAGGCAAGCACCACCACGGGGGCATCGCTGTGTCTTACAGACACAATTTTCTAGTTTTTTACTAGCATTACTATTCAATACATTATTTACCCTTCATCCACTGTAGAACAGCATGTGTGTTTAAATTCTTTAATAGAATGTAATTGCACAAACAAATAAAACTTTGGTAGGGTATCAAGTATCAACTAACAAATGAGTAATAATTAGCCTTATGCTAAGCATTTGGTACCAACAAGACCAGGAAATTTTTTTGCAAGTGGACACCATTTTGAATACTTTTTGATTTATAATTATCTTCCTTGTTTTTTTGTTTTTTTAAGTCAATTTGACTCATACAGAGTTGTACTGTAAATGATGACTCTTCTGATTACATGTATAGTACATTTATATTATTGACTGAAAAATAGATCCTGAGTTTATTCTTTATTAACGCTTTTCTTCATACAGAGCTCCAGATAAGATGCGTAAATTTAAACATTTTCAAGCATAGCTTCTTTATTTCTCCACCAAACCTATACTTTGACCACTCTTTAGAATCTTCTCGAAGTATTAGTTGGCAATCCGAAGTGTAAAAAGTCGCTTATTTTTCGAGGTCCATGGCATTTTTTAGTAGAAATGTTTGAATACCATAATTGTGTTGCCAGATACTTATCATTTGTGGTTCTGGTCCATGCCACTGCCAAAACCCTCTCTGAAGGTCAAAAACTAGGTCAAAGGTCAAATGAGTGCAAAAACGTAATAACATTTCTATATAGTATAAAATAACCGTAATTTTGACAATTTTGACACTTTGTTTTGCATTTAATTTCTTAACAATGTCTCCAAAGTAAGTATAGAAATATGTATGGCACATTTAAGGAAGATTTGAGTGACATGTGATGATTGCAAGTTCGGAAAACATCGTTTTAAATACGTTTACAGTACATTATCATACAGTATAATTATAACTTTGATGCAAATCTGTGCTAGTGATAGCACCTCTTCACGCAGATGTACCTCTTTCACGCAGATGTATCATTTAGAGATGATATTAAAAATGCCAGAAGATTAGTCTCTTATTGCCGTAGTCTCGGTGTAATTAATGATGGTCTGTTTGGTTGTACACAACTTATATTAGCTGTCTGTATCACTAGTGATTGAAACGTCATAGCTCCTCAGACCTGGTGAGTATGGCGATGATTTCACATAATGAATTGATATGTTACTTACACCAGCAGTACTTATTAGAAAACCCTTTCGACATTTGCCAGAAATTGATTGACCATTTTAACAGTTACTGGCCATAGGTGCCCACTCTCACTGAACAATGAACTCATAGACATATTCAGTGCCACTGGATATGAGTAACCTTTCCTATCCGCGATGACAACACTCTATATGTTATTGCCACTAACGATCACTAGTTAAACAGATATCAAACTACCCGGAGTAAGAGAGCATGTCATAGTACTGACTAAAATATATTTTCTTCACGAAGGAAGCCTACCCCACACCTTGTCCACCTGTGGAAGGAGGCTAACGCATGCTCTATGACCCATCAAGATGAGTGTGCAGCACAGTTGGTAAATCAGCCCCTTCACCAATCTGTACTCTATTGGATATACTCAGAAAAATGTGCACAGCCGCCCTCAAATTAGTGGTCCCTTCTAAGTTAACATCCACCAGGTTCAGCCAGCCATAGTGCAACTCCATCACCCGCCATTTCTCACGAAATAAGAAATATGCATACAACAAAGTGATGAGGACCAAGGTACAGAAGAACTGGGTATATACAAGGAGCTACAGACAACTTGCAAATAAGAAGTGCAAGGAAGCTCATGATGGGTATGTGACTGACCTAGTGATAGACACCAGCTGTAAGAAGCTCTACACTTTTGTTATGAACAAAAGTACAAAAATGAGTCATGCAGGAAACACCACATACAGAACAAACACTCGCCCGAACAGCAACACAAGGAAACAGCAAATGTACATAACAAGAGACACACAAAGACAAAACAAACATACAATAGGAGGAAGATGGAAGTACCGCCTTGGAACGGTCAGTGACAAAAGTCACTGGGGGTTAAACCGGTTTATGGGCGCCCAACCTCACTCTTATTCCATCCCCGCCCTAAAAGACAAACAGTGTAAATAAACGTATCCCCTCTCCGACTAATCTACAACAACCGCGACGGCAAATACATTGGTAAAGTGCATGTATAACGAAAAAACATTTAATTTAACATACTGTATCCACCTATCGCTAGTGTACTCAATGATTGAGCTGCAAACAGAGTAACTGTAGAAAAGTAATAAAGGGTACGACAAAAATGAAATAGTACAGATATCCGACGTTCTCCTTCCATTTCTGGATTTAAGAGGTCGCCCTCATAGAGTACTAAACCTTTCTTGTCGGCGTGCATGCAAAGAGGCCAGCGTGATTGCCAACTGTAAAAGGGTTCACAACCAAACATGCAGTATGTTGTAGTACTACAGGATCATATCCCTTTTTAATGAATTGTTTAACACATTTGATGAACAAAGTGAGAAAATGGGTAGGTCCAATAATTTTACGAAGTTTGTAAATCACATCACCATAAAATTCAGGATGTGAAATACCGTGTCACAGGAGCACCTTGAGATTACATTGGTACTTGCCAATAAGCGAGAGATTTCGATGGTAAAATTTAGAGAAAGTTTTTCTAAGTTTATGGTATCTATATCCTTGCTTAAGCAGCTTTTCAGTTAAAGTGAGATTTCGACTGTTAAAATCGTCAGTAGAAATGTGACAGCTCGGGAGTAACCCCACTGAAGAATGATGACATTAACAATGTTGATACACAAATAAATGTTAAAATACTGAACCACTAGTTCTCTGTCTTTACACATGAGGACATATCTCTTCATTGTGCCTTATTCGGATGCCCTTCGTATTCATGTCACGATAAATAGTGTCTGCAAGGTTCTGAAGGGCCTTAATCTCCACAAAGCTACCATCTTATTAAGGTTCTTGAAAGAAGTAGCACATTCCCTGGATCCTGCCCTTGCTGTGATCTTCCAGGCCTCTCAATCAGGATAAAGTCCCCAGTGATTTGAAGACTATCACGTTAATCCTATTTACAAAACAAATGGACCGCAATAACCCCTTTACTGGCCTGTATCTCAAACTTCTGTTACATGTAATATCATGGAATACATCATACACAGTAACCTGGTTTTTCTTACTACCATGACATCATCAGTCAATGCCAGCATGGCCTCAGGAAGCAGCGCTTCTGTGAGACAAAGTGGTCAATATGGCCAAGGACTTTGTGTCAGGTCTGGACCAGTCCCATCAGAATGACGCAACTTTGCTAGATTTTTCCAAAACATTTGACAGTGTCTTAAACACCTGCTGCTTAAGCTCAGTCAACACTATGATGTGTATAGCAAAATGCTTGATTATATCCAACTAATCACGCTGGAAGGTGTTTCCTCCGAATCAGTACCGATAACATCCGATGTTTATCAATGTGCTGTTCTCAGTCTTTCCTTTCCCTCTTAGGCAATGATGTCACACAGAATTCCTATGCTCTCCCTGTCGACTCTTTGCTGACGCATCACTTTTGTGCTGAGTCAATAGTAGATGCAGACGTCATCTAGAATGACATCGACAGTCTAAAAGGGAAGAGACTGGGTTCAATGCAGATAAGTGCTAGGTCCTGCTTATCATCAACAAGCGGACACACAAAGAGACCAATCATACTGTTCATACCAAGAGACGGAAGACAACAAAGAAGGCAAATACCTTGGGAAATTGTCTTGGAAAGCCCATGTCGATTTGGTCATAAAGAAGGAAAACTGATCCACAGCCTTTCCAAGTAGGAACCTTGGATCCTGCCAAAAGTCAACCAAGGAAGAATGTTACAAACCCCAGGATCAGTCTGCAGGTTGAGTACACATCCTCTGTTTTGGACCTACATACCAAGGCTATGACAAATCGTGTGGAGATGGTCCAACATAGAGCTACCAGATTTGTTATTTGAATTATTGCAAAAGACGCAGCGTTTGTGCCATGCTCAACATGATTTGCTCAAACAGAGACAGAACATGTTTTTTTGTGTGTGCGTCTCTTGATGTTTTTATAGTTATGTACATTTGCTGTTTCCTTGTGTTGCTGTTCGGGCGACTGTTTGTTCTGTATGTGGTGTTTCCTGCATGACTCATTTTTGTACCTTGTTGCCGCTGACACCCCACCTTCTGACACCCTCACGGTGCACCTACAAGAGGACACTCTTTAAGATTCGTTCCATGGTTTTGCAGGACCAAGTTCCTGAGGGGATATCGCTTTCACTCTGCTGTCAGTATCATCTGGAACAAGCTACCATAACATCAGGTGATAGCTCCCAACTTTCCAGGCTGGGATCTCAGCTGTCATGTAATATTCTTCTGTTTGCAATGTTTTAACCTGTTGTTGTTTTTCAATTTGAATGTTGGACCCTCCCTCACCTATGTGCATATCACAATGGTGCGAGTAGCCTGCTATTAAGCGGCCAAGCTCAACAAAATAATAAGCAGAAGAAGAAGCCACAAACACAAAGTTGATGTAGTATAGTATAATATTAGTACTGCAGTATTCAACAGATGCATATGAATACCGTCATTCAAGGCAAGTGCAGACATGAAGTGTCCCATCTGTCATCAAATCATGATGAGATGGATACATGGATTGTCTCGAATGCCTTCAAGGCTTGGATGCTGCTAGAAAGTTAAGGCTGGATAGTTGTCAAATGCCAATATTTTGATGTACTGCTTGTACTGGTATACCATCTTGGACCTTTATAAATCATCGAAGTCTGGATGGGGGCTGGAACCTCCAAGAAAACAAAATTGTATTTTCCGCAAGTTATCTCAAGATGTCTGCCGGAACATTTGTGGGTTTCATGGAATAACTGGATGTGAGGCAACCCTTGCTTTCACTGGAATCGGAAAGAAGACCTGTTGGAAGAAATATTTTACATGCCCGATCTTCTTTCAGATATATGAAGAGGTGTATGACAAGCCACAGACGTTTGGTGTTTGATGCCAATGGAAATTCCACTGATGATGCAAGAATTTCACAATATGATTAAGGTTAAGAAAACACTTGAACTGCTTCCACCAACAAAGGATGCACCAGAACTGAAAATTGCTAGAGCAAACTATCAAGCTGGTATATGGATCTGAGCTGACAGATACAGAAATTAATGCTATTGATACTAACGCATAGCAACATGGTGCCGAACCCTTATAAGTGGTTTGGAAATGTACCAACTGCACCTGGTGCATGCATTAAACCAAGTGCAAAACCAAGTGCAAATCTATTCACTGTACATGCTTCAAAGCAGCTTTAAAAAGCACACTAACATGTGTTTGCGATTGTGTTGATGTACCGATCCAGGAAATATCCATACAAATATAGAGAATTAATTAGTTACTTTAAATAGATATGAAAGTTTTGTTTAGGTGTTCATTTACCCCACCCACTTTACTTTAGAACTACTTGTGCATAATGTATAGCTGGTATGACTGCATGCAGTTATCTGTTCCAGTAGCATTCTGTCTAACCTTAATTTTGATGTCATTTATGCTTGTAAAATAGCAACAATGGCGAAGAAATGACAACATGTATCATCGTTACATGTTGATTTTAACATTTATTTACTGTTTTTGGATGCTCTCATTAATATTCATGAATATTCAATTAATATACTTTAAACAAAGTAAGTTCAAATTAAAGGCCAATGTATAACCTTCAATTTGGTACCATGTTTGTTATTTTACACCTAAAATTGATAAAGATATGATGATTTCTCAAATAAGGTATATAAAATATGCACTTAGTTGACCTTTGACCTAATTAAGAGAAACAAGGGCAAAATTTCAGGTGGCATGGGGCAGTTTCTGAATACTTCGACATCAAATATTACATATCCAGTGCATGCCAGCTTCTACTATTTCATGCCATGGCTCGACACATTTTCCTCAGTTGGATGCCCAACTATATAGGGTTTCGTGGAGAAATTACATTTTTAGCTCACCTGGCACAAAGTGCCAGGTGAGGTATTGTGAGGGGGCAGGCTCCGGCGTCTGTCGTCGTGCGTATGTGCGTCGTCAACAATTTACTTAAACATCTTCTTCTCTGAAACCACAAAGCCTAGAGCTTTGATATTTGGTATGTAGCATCATCTAATGGTCCTCTACGAAGATTGTTCAAATTATGTCCCGCGGACCAAAAATGGCCCCGCCCTAGGGCTTATCAGTTTTTCTTAGCAAAATCTTTCAAAATCTTCTCCTCTGAAACCACAAAGCCTAGAGCTTTGATATTTGGTATGCAGCATGATCTAATGGTCCTCTACAAAGATTGTTCAAACTATGACCCCCGGACCAAAAATGGCCCCACCCCGGGGCTTATCAGTTTTTCATCGGAAAATCTTTAAGAATCTTCTTCTGTGAAACCGTAAGGCCTAGACCTTTGATATTTGGTATGTAGCATTATCTATTGGCCCTCTACAAAGATTGTTCAAATTATGACCCCTTGACCAAAAATGGCCCCGCCCCGCGGCTTATCAGTTTTTCATAGGAAAATCTTTAAAAATCTCCTTCTCTGAAACTGTAAGGCCTAGACCTTTGATATTTGGTATGTAGCATCATCTAATGGTCCTCTACAAAGATTGTTCAAACTATGACCCGCGGACCAAAAATGGCCCCGCCCCGGGGCTTATCAGTTTTTCATAGGAAAATTTTTGAAAATCTTCTTCTCCTAAACTGTAAGGCATAGACCTTTGAAATTTGGTATGTATTATCATCTAATGGTTTTCTACCAAGATGGTTCAAATTATGACCCCTGGACCAAAATGGCCCCACCCCTGGCTTATCAGTTTTTCATAGGAAAATCTTTAAAATCTCCTTCTGTGAAATTGTAAGGCCCGGAACTTTGAAACTTATAATGAAGCATCATCTAATGTTCCTTTATTTAGATTGTTCAAATTTTAAACTCCAGGCCTAAAATGATGGCCCTTGGTTTCATATTGGCCCCAATCTGAAGCTGACTTATTTTTACATAGAAATACAGTGTATGCATATGTCTATAGTAACCAGATGAGCGATTTAGGGCCATCATGGCCCTCTTGTTGGATTTTGGCCACGCATCGTTATTAGTATCTCATATAAATGCCTTTCTAGTCTTTGCAATCAGAGTAAACCCAGATCAGACGATTCCTGTAGGAGTCATCTGATGAGGTCTGCTCTGTTGGCTTACGATCTAATATAGATCCGAATCTACTTTTTTTTGTCAAAGCAATGAATTCCTTTGAAAATTTCACAAATTCACATTTAATATACAAATTTAGCTGGTAAGTAATCATGGTGTCATTATTTCTTTCATGAATATAGAACAGGTAAAGCATTAAGTTAGTCATTGTTACTTACAAATTTAGTTCTGACTTTTCAGAAGTGGATCCTCCATCCTCTCTTCGTCGTCAGCTGTGTGGGGGCAGCCAGCTTGCTATAGAGAAAATGCTTCAGTTTGGTCGAGAACTACAGTCTATGAGTATCAAACTAAGGAAAGAGCTGGGGAAGAATGAATCCAACAAAAAGCAACTACAGGTAGAGTCAGACCTGGAAAAAAGACTGCTGGTTGAGTGTTCCTAATTTGCTTTGCCTTTTACTCCATAAATATGCTTTTCTACGTCATCACAAACAGATGTAGACCCAGATCAGATGAATCCTGTAGGAGCCGTCTGATCAGGTCTACTCTATTTGCTTATGAAATAATATAGATATGATTCTGCCATTACCAAATATTCCTGTGGTCATATGCCATTATAAATACATATTAATCAAATTAATATTCATGATGTCAGAAATTGAATGAATATTCATGTTAGTTAACCCTTTCCCTCATATAAACGTGTTTTCACGCGTTTGCAAACAGAGTAGACCCAGATCAGACGGCTCCTAGAGGAGCCGTCTGATCAGGGTCTGCTCTGTTTGCTAATAGAGTTTGATAGATCTGTTTCTTTGCTTTCTAAAATGTGTACAATGTTCCACCTTCAATATTTCTTTATAATTATTTTATTATACCCCCCTTTTGAAAAAATGGGGGTATATTGCTTTGCACATGTCGGTCGGTCGGTCGGTCGGTCTGTCGGTCGGTCGGTCGGTCGGTAGATCGATGGTTTCCGAATGATAACTAATAAACGAGTTGGCCTAGAATCTTCAAACTTGCTGTGGTGGTTGGTCATGACAAGTAGATGACCCCTATTGTTTTTGAGGTCACTAGGTCAAAGGTCAAGGTCGCCATGACCTAAAATGGTGAAATAGTTTCCGATCAATAACTTCTCAAGCGTTTGGCTTGGGATCTTCAAACTTGCTGTGGTGGTTGGTCATGACAACTAGATGACCCCTATTGATTTTGAGGTCACTAGGTCAAAGGTCAAGGTCACCATGACCTTAAATGGTTAAATGGTTTCCGATCAATAACTGCTCAAGGGTTTAGCTTAGAATCTTCAAACTTGCTGTGGTAGTTGGTCATGACCACTGGATGACCCCTATTGATTTTGAGGTCACTAGGTCAAAGGTCAAGGTCACCATGACCTTAACTGGTAAAATGGTTTCTGATCCATAACTGCTCAAGGGTTTGGCTTAGGATCTTCAAATTTGCTTAGGTGGTTGGTCATGACAACTAGATGAGTCCTATTTTTTTTAGGTCACTAGGTCAAAGGTCAAGGTCACCATGACCTTAACTGGGTGAAATGGTTTGCGATCAATAACTGCTCAAGGGTTTGGCCAAGGATCTTAAAATTTGCTGTGGTGGTTGGTAATGACCACTAGATGACTCCTATTGTTTTTTAGTTCACTAGGTCAAAGGTCAAGGTGACCATGCTCTTAACTGGTGAAATGGTTTCCGATCAATAACTTCTCAAGGGTTTGGCTTAGAATATTCAAACTTGCTGCGGTAGTTGGTTATGACAACTGGATGACCCCTATTGTATTTGAGATCACTAGGTCAAAGGTCAAGGTCACCATGACCTTAACTTGTAAAATGGTTTCTGATCAATAACTGCTCTAGTGTTTGGCTTAGGATCTTCAAATTTGCTTAGGTGGTTGGTCATGACCACTGGATGAGCCCTATTGTTTTTTAGGTCACTAGGTCAAAGGTCAAGGTCACCATGACCTTAACTGGTGAAATGGTTTGCGATCAATAACTGCTCAAGGGTTTGGCTTAGGATCTTCAAACTTGCTGTGGTGGTTGGTCATGACAACTAGATGACCCCTATTGATTTTGAGTTCTCTAGGTCAAAGGTCAAGGTCATCATGACCTTAACTGATGAAATGGTTTCCAATTATTAACTGCTCAATGGTTTGGTTCGGGATCTTCAAACTTGCTGTGGTAGTTGGTCGTGACCACTAGATGACCCCTATAGTTGTTGAGGTCACTAGGCCAAAGGTCAAGGTCACCATGACCTTAATATGTGAAATGTTTTCAGATCAATACATGATCAGTGGTTTGGCTTAGGATCTTCAAAGTTGCTGTGGTGATTAGTCATGATCGCTAGATGACCTCTATAGTTGAGGTCACTAGATCAAAGGTCAGGGGATCTGGGGGGTGTACATGTTTTACAAACATCTCTTGTTAATGAATATTCAGTAGGTATTGAAATTTGGCCTACATACAGAACAGGGAAAGGGTTAAGAGTTAACCATTTACTTCATGACTGCATATTGACACATTTACAAATAGACTCTGACAGATCAGACAACTACTGTAGGGGCTGTCTGATCAGGGTCTGCTTTGTTTGCTTACGGACTATTATAGATCAGATTCTTGACTGTTAATCACAACAAAATTAACATTAAAAAGTTTCCACATCTCATAAATCTGAATTATTATTCATTCTACAGGTAAAGAATTAATTTGTTCCCACGTTTTAGGCTTGATCTGCTGATTTAGCTCAATAGTTTGCAGACCACGTTTCCAAAGAGGTCAAGACTTGAAATATTGTGCTTAAACCTTTCCCTCATATAAACGCCTTTTCCTATAGGAACCATCTGTTCAGGGTCTGCTCTGTATGCTTTTGACATTATATAGAGTTGATTATACAGTTTTTGCCAAAGCAAAAAATTCCCTTGAAATGTTACCATTGTAAGAATTCAGCTAATGATATTCATGATGTCATTATTTCTTACTTTAATATTGATCAGGGAAAGAGTTAACTCTTATAATCATATATGAAATAATGACTGAATATTAATTAGCATCATGAATATTTAGTAACTGAACTTTTACAATGGCATATGCACACAGGATTATTTGGATAACCGTTTAGGTAGAAACAGTAGAATTAGATAAGGAAACAGAGCAGGCCCTGATCAGACAGCTCCTACAGGAGTTGTGTTATCTGGTTCTACACTGTGGCTTGAAAAGGTGTTTATATGAAGAAAAGAGTTAAATCAACATTGTCATATAAACATTATTAGATAAAGTCATTACTTTCACTGAATAGTCACATTATATCTACTATGTACTATGTAAAGATGGACTGTTTTGAAAAAGACAAATCTGGTCTGGAATTTAAGTGGGCCATTTTGGAATTGGGCCATTTTGACCCATACTCAAACTCTCTCTTATTCGTACTCATTAGAAGGAGAATGGATTCTAACAAGTAACAACAAGATTAATACAGTAAAACCTCTCTATACCGGAATTCTAGTAGAGAAGATTTTAGATACTTTTAGGCAGGTGACTGCTTAATGCAGGGTCAAAGTCATGCAGAAAGCTCCTAGAGGAGCTTTCTGCATGACTTTCACCCTGCATTAAGCTGCCACTTGTCTCCAAGACCAATATTAATACCAAATTTAACATCCGGTGTAGAGAGGTTTTACTGTACTCTTTTCCACAGCTCTGATTAATGATCTTCAAGTCTGAGAATATGTTTTAGCATTCAAGCTGTTACTTTTGATGACTTTTTGCAGGATGCATTCAGTTTACTGGCGTATTCAGATCCTTGGAACAGTCCTGTTGGTGCTCAGCTAGATCCAGTCCAGAGAGAGCCTGTTTGTGCCGCCTTAAACAGTGCTATACTAGGTAGAGTTCTTGCGAACATCTTAACCCCATCATGCTAAGCGCAACCTGCCTCGCATTTGCAAACAGCTTGGATCCGAATGAGACGCCGAGTAACTCGGCGTCTCATCAGGATCCAAGTTGTTTGACATTCGGTCAACAGTTTCTCAAATGCTTGTACAAATTAGAAGTAAGTAAAAAATGTAACAGATCAGAGTTTTTGGCAGACAGAATTTTTGTTTCAGCACGATAAGGGTTCATTTGTGTGAAACTTTATAGATTTCAGCCATTTATGCCATTGTTAGATACATGTACATCAGAAATATTAACCCTTTACCTGATATTGACGACTTTTGACGACTCTCTAAATGTCACTTTGTGAAACCATTGTGATAAATAGAGCATTTGCTCCTATAGGAGCAAATGCTCTATTTATCACAATGGTTTCAAACTACACAATTCTAATTTTTTCCTTTTCACTAATTAATGCTCCTTTTCGGTAGATTTATTCAAAGAGGTATCTAAAAATAGCCTATGAGGTAATGGGTTAATTAGATTATTTTTAGCTCACCTGAGTATGCATTTCCCTAATCACTAAATGGCTTGCAATTAAATTGTCACAGGAACTATTCTTAGGCTCTGTCAAAGTAGTATCCTTCAAATCCACTTCATAAGTAGGTCGCAAGAGCTAAAATAGATTAAACAACAGTATCCTCAATCAATATCTCCTCCTTAATTGAATTTTGACCAAATTTCACCAGAATTATTCTTAGTTGATACTCTGTTGTTTTCTAAATAGTTCAGTAGGTCAAAGGAACTAAAACATAGACTTTCCTATGTATGAATACTAAGACATTGCATATTTAGGATAATGTCAGGTCATCGAGAAGCAAGCGCAGTGATTGGTCGAGACTACCGGTGTCTTAGTACTTTTACCACGGTCTAGTCTCAATCAATCGGCCGCACATTATCGAAGTGGGATCAGATAAACATCTAGATGATCAAAACTAAAAAATGCCTGCATCCATAATATTCACACAACGGAATTTTCGTGGGAATTCGTGTCAGAAAAGGTTTTTCGTTAATTTTCATTATTGTCGAAAAAAGCGTTTAATTTGACAACAACACACCCCCCACACCCCCACCCCACCCACCCACCCCCACCCCAAATTTCATTTTTGCACCCCACCAAGGTAAATTTAATAGGCTGTCATTCCGACCCCACCAGGGCGATTTTCCTGGAATAGCCCCTACCATAACATTTAAGAAAAAGCAAAGATTAGACATTGATATGTTAGTTATATGATTTGGACTGCTGGTACCCAGATGAGCAATATATGGCCTTCTTGTTAAGGATTTTCAGTCCAATCTGACAATGTATTTGCAGACAGCAATCTATTAAGATAGTAGAAGAGATAAGGCTTAATGTTTCTATCTCAGTATCTGTGATTCTGAGGATCAGGGGTCCAGATAATATGCGTAAATTAATTTTTTTCAAGAATATGTTATTTATTTTTCCGCCAAACCCTATGTTGTGGCCACTCTTAAGAGTGATCACAACATAGGGGTTGGTGGAGAAAGGATGAATGTAGTATTTGAGTACATGTATATGCTTTTATCTGATGCTCTGCTGAGGATTATAATGCTTTGTTTGTTATTTTTTCCAGAATCCCATGGCCTACCAAATAAGCCTCCACTTGAACTTGTGATAACTCAGACTTCTGAGTGCATGAAACTTATGTCCAAAGCCGGCATTGCGTCCAGTGCCTTTGCCAGCGTGAACGACTATCTCCACTGACGACTGCTTCACATCCCTAGAGACTGTTTGCCTCATTGTGGGTAACCAGGTTTTCCAACAGAAAACACTGGTTACTAGACTGGCGTTTGTCGGCAGGCAAGTAGGCATGTATGCTGGAGGATGTACATCATATACTTTGTTTCTGACAGATATCTTTCTGTTAGGAATGAATGAAGTATTCAAAGTAAATGTTTAATGTGGGTAATGGAAATGTGTATTACAGACTGTCTCAAAATTACTTTTGGGTTAAATGGAGATGAACACTACAGCAGAATTAACCCATTCCCTCATATTGATGCCTCTGCAAAAGTCACCTGTTGAAATCATTGTGATAAATAGAGCATTTACTCCTAGGAGCAAATGCTCTATTTATCACAATGGTTTCAAACTACAAAATTCTCTAGTTAATGCTCGTATTTGGTAGATTTATTCAAAGTGGTTGGATAAAAAATAGCCTATGAGGTAATGGGTTAATGTTGAAAACAGTTTGGATCTAAATCCAACACCAAGAAATTCAGCATCTCAGCATGGTCCAAACTGTTTCACTTTTTAAAAGAAATGGAAGAGTATGCAAAAAAATAGTTCCAGTTGGTAGGTTTATATCTAGGTCACTGTCAATATTAAATTTACAGTTAATATAAAACCTGATACTCATGGAATAATCGCATTCTTTGTTTTATCGTAATTTGTGTAGTCAATTAAAGTAGTCCATGGAATATAAAAACTTGTGATTTTTTTGCAACTTTGATATATAAAACTGTTTTTAACACTTTGAATGCAGGAAATGAATGTACTTGCATGTGCAAATAGTGTTGAACCAGATCATAGGGCTCAAAGAGTAGTCCTCTGTTTAATGTCTGCATTGTTTGTCAGTCTAAATCATCTAGCAACTTTAAGTCTTTCATACTGAATAGATGGGTTATTCAGCATTTATTGAATGAATGGAAGAGAAGCATCACCCTATTAGTACCCAGTGATGCTGTCCATGTGCTGGTACATCTGATACCAAAGGGGGTTCATTGCTTCATTTGACGGTCGAAATTGTTTGATGCAAATGATTAAACAACTGAAAGTGGCATTCTGGCATGTTCCAAGCTGCAATTAAGCTGGCCCATTCAGAGCTCTACACAAGAGGTGTATTTGTGATATAGAAGATGCCTTTTCTGTACCTTGTTGGTACTCAGTAGATTTTATCTTCTGGGGTGATTCGATTGAGCAAAACAAGATGGGGTTTTGATAAGGAATTTAGATTGATACAATAAAACCTGTTTTGAATGACCTTTTACTGGTTTTAAACATGGTAGCCCCTTTTTCTGTTGAATATTGAAATAATAACATCATGAATATTAGCTGAATTCTCATAATGGTATATATATAAAGGAGGTTTTGGTATTCCTAGAAACTCTAGTCAAATCTATTATAATTTCATAAGCAAACAGAGCAGACCCTGATCAGACACACTCCTGAGCTGTCTGATCTTGGTTTACTCTGCTTACTAAGGCGTGAAAAAGTGATTATATGAGGGAAAGGGTTAAACAGCATATGGTTGCTTTATGTGCAAAAGTGATGCAGAAATCTCCTATAGGACGTTTCTTCTGTACAGTAAAACCTCTCTATAACGGCCACTAAATTGTGTTAACTAGTTTATATTTAGGGCAGGTGGCTGCTTAAAGCAATGTGAAAGTAAAACAGAACGCTCCTATAGGAGCGTTCTGTTTTACTTTCACCTTGCTTTAAGCAGCCACCTGCCTTTAACACAACAACTTGGATGTAATTTAGTGGCTGTTATAGAGAGGTTTTTCTGTACTTTTGTGCTGCATTGAAGTACCTCACTCCTTGTAGACCCAAAATCAGACACATTTGTAATGTTAGTTTAACCCTTTACTTCACAGAGGCACACAGTTAACCCATTCCTTCATATAAACCTGTTTTCACATATTTGCAAACAGAGTAGACCAAGATCAGACGGTTCCTATATGAGCCGTCTGATCAGGGTCTGCTGTTTGCTAATGGAATTTGAAAGATCTGTTTCTTTACTTTCTGAAAAGGCTGCAATACTCCACCTTCCGTATTTCATTATGACTACCGGTACATGTATTTTGTCCATGAATATTCAGTAGGTATTGAACTTTGGATTCAATAAACATAGAACAGGGGAAGTGTTAAGCATTTGCAATTGGAGTAGACCCAGAACAGACATTCTGATCAGGGTATTGCTCTTTTTGCTTTATTATGGAATAATATAAATCTGATTCTACAGTTTCTGCCATTACTGAAACTTTCCATGGTTATATGCCATTATAAAAATGGCTAATTGATGCTCACAAAGGAATTATATCTTATGAATATTCTTTAGGTAAAAGGTTAAATATTTCTCTTATCTGCAGCTCAACATATTTAACCCTTTCTTCATGTAGACAACTTTCCATGTACATGTTTTTGCAAACAGAGTATACTCAGACCAGATGGCTCCTATAGGAGCCATCTGATCAGGGTCTGCTCTGATTGCTTTTGACATGACATAGATCTGATTCTACAGTTTTTCTAAAAAACAAAATATTCACTTGAAAATTTTCATTATCAAAATTGAGCTAATAAATATTCATGTTGTAATTATATTTTACATGAATACAGAACAGGGAAAGGTTTAAGAAGCATTTGATACTAGTAGTTTACACTTGTTTATGTGTACAGTTGAACCTGCCTATAACAACCACATACTGAATAAATATGAGGGCCTATAAGCAGGTGGCTGCTTAATGCAGGATGAAAGTAATGCAGACAACAACTAGAGGAACTTTTTGCACAACTTTCATCCTGCATTAAGCTACCACCTGTCCTAAAAACCCAGACTTGTTTTGAGTGGTCGCTGTAGACACGCTTTACTGCATGATATTGTTGGAAGAACTCGGAAGCAGGTGATGTTTGTCCTCAGTTGACTCATGTAGCATTACACACAGCTGCTATAGACTACAGAGTTACAGATAAAGATGTGTACTCGAATACTAAAATCGTCATTTTTCCACCAAACCCCATTTTGACCACCAAACCCTATGTTGTGACAACAAGCCCTATGTTGTGACCACTCTTTAGAATCGTCTCGAAGAGACGCTTCTAAAGAGTGGTCACAACATAGGGTGTGAAGTTATTCTTGAAAATGTTTTAATTTACGTATCTTATCTGGACCTCTGTAGACTATATGCATTGTCTCCAGAATAAAACAGTTGTTGTGAATGTAATGTGTAGACACTTTCTGTAATGATGGCAATATTGAATGTTGAGTTAATTTATAGTTATTGGTATTGGACTTTGTGAAAGCATTTTGTACTTGTCAGTTGTGAATCAAATTCTTGTGTCCACCTTGTAGCATGACAATTGAAACAAATGTTTTGTGTCCATCTTGTAGCATGAGTCATATATTTGAAACTGTTTTTACATTGAGACTTTGTGTTGGTGTCTGCTAGTCATCATATTCACTTTATAACTTTTGAAGCTTTTATTCAGTCTTTACCAAAGTCAAAATCTTTATGAACGAAATTACCTGAGAAGTACAGTAGTTTTATCACACAAAATACAGCATACAGACTACTGTTGCTACTAGTAGATGACAAATGGTATAATGCCAGCATCTACTGATGGTTTATTGTGTAACCCTTTACTCCATGAATATTCATATAATAAATAATGCATCATTAATATCAATTATATTATTTTTTATACCAGCACATGAACGTAGGGAGTGTTGACCTTGGCAGTAACTGAAGAACCTGGGTCCATGCTTATAAAGCTTTTTAGTTGAGTCTGAGTTCGTTCTCAAACTTTTGATTGGTCAGATTTGAGTTCTCAAGCTTTTGATTGGTCAGATTTGAGCCAAAGGCTCAAATCTGACCAATCAAAAACTTGAGAACGAACTCAGACTCAACTAAAAGTTTTATAAGCATGGACCCAGATCTGTATAATTCCATAAGCAAATAAGACAAGATTCCTACAGGAGCCATCTGATCTGGTCTACAGTTTGCAAAGACGTATCTATGGAGTAAAGGGTTAAAATTACTTCTAATACACAGACGTGACTGGTTCACTTCTGAATGGTTTAATACATCATAGAACCAAAGAATGGATTGGTTTTATTGGAATAGTAAATTGCATGTTATGAAGTTTGCATTGTTTAAATAGCAAGAACACCCATGGGCAAATATGGTAATTTAGTACTGATAGTAAAAAACTGGATTTTTTCTTTATGCATTAAATCATGGTTGTAGATATTTTAGCTTGTATTTATGGAGACCATGGCAAGCATAAACCATGGTGTATGTGAATGATTGATTGTCATTGTCACTAAACATCTGGAGATGTATAACTGTAAATAGATCTGACAACACACAGGATATCATACTGATAAATATGTGTCATTGCTCACAGATTTGTAGGTAAGAGGAGAGTGTAATAAATCTAGACAAAAGAGTTTCTGTATATCACTACCAAACCTTATCTTGCTAGTACTCGTAAAAATTGCCTTTTAATTTTAACCCATTCCCTCATAGGCTATTTTTAGACCCAACACCTGTAAACAAATCTATTGAAAAGGAGCATTTACTAGAAAAAAGGAAAAATTTAGAATTGTGTAGTTTTGAAACCACTGTGCTAAATACATGTAGAGTATTTGCTCCTATGGAGCAAATACTCTATTGATCACAATGGTTTAGAAACATGGCTTTTACGAAGGCGTCCGTATGAGGGAATGAGATCATGAGGAGCACAGAGCAATAAATAAAGGTGCAAACCATCATTTCACTTAGGTTTTGGTTGAGAATAGAAGGAGCTACTCTTGAAAATGTTTTAATCTTATCTGGGCTTTTGGTACCTGCAAGATAAGGTTTGGCAGAGAAAGATCAGCATGGCTCTTGTCTACAGCTCATCTTATTTGTAGAGATTGAGGATGTGGTTCAATACTATTGTACTGCCTTTTGTAACTTTCTCAATTTTGCAATATTTCATCTGCTTAAACTTTTACAGTAGAATCTTCTTCAATTTCTTTTGAAATGTGATCTAAGTATCAAACAGTTTGGATCCAGATGATATGCCGTGTTACTCCGTCTGATCTGAATCCCCATTGTTTGTTAAGGTTTATGTCCGGTTACAAGTTTTTTGTAAACAACCCCTCTATATGCAATTTTCTTCTACAACCCTGGGTTCAAGGTTATAAAACTTCTGAGTCTGAGATCATTCTCAAGTATCTAATTGGTCAGATTCTGACCAATCAGGTGCTTGAGAATGATCTCAGACTCAAGCAAAAAGTTTTATAACCTTGGCTCATGTGGATCTTTTTAATGTATCGATCCAGATAAGAATAGGAGTAGTTGGGAAGAATAGAAGTAGTTGGGCATCTCCTTGTAGTCAAAACCGAAATTCTGATTGTGGTTTTGAAACAAGATTCATGAAATCTTTACATGAATATCCACCTTTAGCCAAGGAGCTGTCTTTTTTATAACACATGTTTAACCATTTACACCACATAGACAGCTTTTCACAACTTTGTAAACAGAGTACACCTGACCTGTAGGAGTCGTCTGATCAGGGACTGCTCTGTTTGCTTATCAAATGATACAGATCTGATCTTCAGGATCTGCCATGGCTAAAAATTCCCATGTTTATATGCCATTGTTAAAATTCATCTAATTGATACTTATATTGTAATTTTTTCTTACATTAATATTCATGGAGTAAAGGTTTAACATTTTCCCTCTTATAAACACACTTTCATGCATTTGCAAACACAGTAGACCCAGATCAGACAGCTCCTATGGGGGCCATATGATCAGGGTCTGCTGTTTGCTTTTGACATAATATTGATCTGATTCTACAGTTTTTGTCAAAGCAAAATCTTCCCCTGAAAAGTTATCATTATAAGAATTCAGGTAATAAATAGTCGTGATGTTATTAGTTTTTACATGTGCATATTGAATAGGGGAAGAGTTAAACAGCCACACATTGAAGAAAAGTATGAAACTCATTCCTAGACTATTTTTAAACCCAGTCTCTTCGAATTAATCTACCGAAAAAGAGCATTAACCATAGAAAAGGGGACTTTAAGAATTGCATAGTTTTTAAACCATTGTGATAAATAGAGCATTTGCTCCTATGGAGCAAATGCTCTATTTATCACAATGGTTTGAAAGAATGAATTTTACAGAGACGCAAAAAGGCGTCAGTAGGAGAGAATGGGTTAAGAAAACAGTTAGTTTATAATGCAGGGCATAATTAATGTGGAAAGCTCATTGAGGAACTTTTTACATATTTTTTGTCCCTCATTAAGCTACCTTCTGTCTTAAACCGTTCCCTGTTGAATATTCATGTAAGAAATTACCAGATTTCTTTAATTGATTTATATGGATGTGAGACCCCTGACAAATCACCCTTTCAAATCAAATACCCTTTGCCAAAATCAAGTTAAATCTTATCTATTCCAGACAGTTTTTGATCTACCAATTTTTAGCATAGTTCTGGAACCCTATCTTGGATAGACACATCTTCATGATGTATGGATGGAAAGTTGAAATGTACATTTTTACACCTTTCCCCTCTCAAGATGAGGAAATAAGTAGCCTGTGGTTCTTCAACATGTTTACTTAATGGAATGATGGTTGTTGAGAATGTGCCACCACTATGATTGAGAAATAGACTACTACAAGTTAAATGCTTTTATAATTTATTGCATTGATTGTTATTGATGAGAGTTTCTGGGAGAGTAGAACTTCTAAGAGTCTATCCTTCCAGCAATGACCCAGATACATTGATCACAGAGTAGTTCTGCTAGCAAAGGTGACTGTCTGTTTTTGCCATTCTCTTAACCATTTACTCCATAAATACATCTTTCTACTCCCTTGCAAACAGAGTAGTCCCAGATCAGCAGTCTGATCAGGGTCTGCTTTGTTTGCTGATGAAATAATGTAATAGATATGATTATACAGTTTCTGCCATGGCCAATAATTCCTGCATCCATGTGCTATTATAACCATTAATCTAGTTCATATTTATGGTGTCATTATTTCTTACATGAATATTCATGGAGTAAAGGTTTGAAACAGTTTGACACTGTATTGACCTTGATCTACACTGTTTGCAAAGCCCTTAATCCTTTACTCCGTTGATATGCCTTGAAAACAGAATCAGAAATCTGATCAGGATCTGTTGTGTTTGCTTATGAAATAATATAGATCTGATTCTACAGTTTCTGCCTAACATTCTTGTGTTATTATAAAATATTCATGCTGTCATTATTTCTTACATGAATATTCATGGAGTAAAGGGTTAAAGGTCATGTAGCTCTTGTATGCCAAACAAAATACTCGGCGAGATAAATTTCAGTGTAGTGTAAGTCATATCAATCAGTTTTGTTATTTTTTATTCATCAATATATATTTCCATCAAAGTGTATGCAAGGTACTACTATCACTGACAAAATGGATTGTACTCTAGGTGTTTGTGTTTTTGAATATGTTGAATATGGTATTCAGTTTTAAATGTTTTCCCATCACTTCTGGGTATGATTGGCTAAATAATTTCTGTACAAAATGTACAATTATACTTCAGTGTGATAGAATAATTAAATGAAGAATTCTGAATTTGTTGTTCCTTGTTTATTTTACATAAACTTCAGGATTGCCACGCACCAGGGAAAGTGATTTGATTTCTAGATCAGGGAATTTTGAGATCTGTCAAGGAATTTTGAAAATATTGGGAATTGTCTTGGAATTTTGAAAAACAGGTTCAAGGGCCTATATTTTAACCCTTTCAACCTGGGAAACGCATGCCCTGTTATTTGCAACCAGTGTAGACCCAGATCAGAGGGATCCTAGAGGAGCCCTCTGATTAGGGTCTGCACTGTTTGTCATGCAAAATCCTTTAGCTAGTTTACACTTTTCATACTGAATTGACTCATTAGTCACAATTGACACAGCTGAGCTATTCCACTCCGATAATTCAGGATTGAAAGAGTTGAGCTTCCTAAAAAAGTAAAAATACGTTACATTAAATTTGACCAAATGTCGCAATGTAAAGTGTCAGGGAATTTTGAAAGTATGTCAGGGAATTTTGTTTCCTCTGGTTTGTGGCAACCCTGAACTTGTTACATTAGATACTTAGATAGACTGGACCATATAAATATTGAAAAACTTGCGCAGTTTTCATTCACTATTATTTGATATGGTGAAAGTTTATCCTGTTGCAATAAAGTACATGTAGAAGAAAGGATTAAAGAACACTGCTGTGCGCCTGTTCGTGAATCTGGCTGTTTTTTAGCTCACCAGAGCACAAAGTGCTCTGGGTGAGCTTTTGTGATCGCCCGATGTCCGTCGTCAGTCTTCAACAATTTGAACCTTTAAAAATCTTCTCCTCTGAATCTACAGGGTTCTCGGCTTTCATCTTTGGCACATAGCATCATCTTTAGGTCCTCTACAAAAGTTATTTAAATTATGCCCTTGGGGTCAATATTGGCCGCGCCCCAGGGGTGCCTTGTTTTAAATAGAAACATATACATGTAGTAAAACTTTGAAAATCTCCTGAAATCGGAAGGTTCTCAGCTTTCAGATTTGGCACATAGAATCTTAGAAACATACGCTGAAAACTTTGAAAATCTTCTCCTCTGAAACTGGAAGGTTCTCAGCTTTCATATTTGGCACATAGTATCATGTTCAGGTCCTCTACAAAAGTTATATAAATTATGCCCCTGGGGTTTTAATTGGCCCCGCCCAAGGGGTGGGCAGTTTTCAATAGAAACATAGTGAAAATCTTCTCTGAAACTGGAAGGTTCTCAGCTTTCATGTTTGGCACATAGCATCATGTTCAGGTCCTCTACTGAAGTTATGTAAGTTTTGCCCCGGGTGGGCAGTTTTCAAAAGAAACATACATGTAGTGAAAACTTTGAAAATCTTCTCTTCTGAAACTGAAAGGTTCTCAGTTTTCATATTTGGCCCATAGCATCATGTTCACGTCCTCTACAAAAGTTATATAAATTAAGGCCCTGGTGTCAAAATTGGCCCTGCCCACTGGACCATTGATTTTAGGACATGGGTCAGAGTTAATGTTACAGGAGGCAAGTCTTGAAAATATCTAGTTAACACGGTACAAAACAAACCATGGAACACAGAATAATTAAACTTTGCATGCTTGTTCGACATGAAGGTTGATTTTCAAGGTCATGGGTTGATCAAGCTTGTCCCACACACATCCTACTGATTTTCAAGGTCACTGGAGATGACTAACGAAACTTTGTGAACACTATACAGAAACTGGCACAGAATCATACCATCTTGCATGTGTGTTCCCAATATGTTTGCACATTATTGATTTTCAAGGTAAAGGGTCACACGTCTGATATTAATAGAAGTTCATAAACATGATACAACACAGTCGTTCCCTATGATGAGATGCATCCTACTGATATTCACAGAAGGAAACTAATGTAAATAATTAAGAACACGATACAGAACAAACCTTGGCATACAAAATCATTCATCCTTGATTGTTTGTTCCCAATGAAACGTTGCGCCTTATTGATCGCCATAAGAGATAAAAAAAAAATCGTGAATATGATACAGAATAAATTATTTCACATAAAATCATTCAACCTTGCACGCTTGCTTCTTATAATGATATATCACACCCTATTGATGTTTACGGTCACAAGAGACATTAAAACACTCCTTGTGAACACGATACAAAAATTAACAAACTGTCACAGAATCGCCAAACCTTTGCATGCTCGCTCCACATGATGAGATATAGGACTTAATAGGCCAAGATCACAGGAGGCAAACTTGAAAAATAACTTGTGAACATAACGCAGAAAACCAACAACACACGATTGTCGGTGATGCTGGTGAGATCTTAAATATAGGTAAGCACTCTTCAGAGAAAAGAAACTAGAATTAATGGCAATTAGCAATAGTTACTGGCATTTAGCAACTAGCAAAAAAGCAATTAGCATTTTGAACAACTGGCAAATTAGCAATTGGCATGTCCCGACCCGCATTCCACTTTCCCGGTTCTATGTGCATGTATATTCCAAATGTCATTACCTACTTACTATTCATGGGCAGAATAATTATAATGGAATGTGGAACATTGTACATAGCCATTTTAGAATCAAAACTATCAAAGTTCATCAGCAAACAGAGCAGACCCTGATCAGACGGCTCCTATAGGAGTCGTCTGATCTGGGCCTACTCTGCAAATGTGTGTAAATGCGTTCATATGAAGGAAAGAGATAATATAATAATAAATACCACATTTATATAGCACGTTTTAGCTCACCAGAGCACCAAGTGCTCAGGGTGAGCTATTGTGATCGCCTGATGTCCGTCGTGTGTCTTGCGTCGTCAGTCTTCAACAAATTGAACCTTTTAAAATCTTCTCTTATCTACAGGGTTTTCAGCTTTCAACTTTGGCAAAAGATATATACATATATCAAATTTGCCCCGCCCAAGGGATGGCCAGTTTTCAATATAAACATACAGTGAAAACTTTGAAAATCTTCTCTGAAACTGGAAGGTTCTCAGCTTTCATATTTAGCAAATAGCATCATGTTAAGGACCTCTACAAATGTTATATAAATTATGCCCCTGTGGTCAAAATTGGCCCCGCCCCAGGGGTGGCCAGTTTTCAATGGAAACGGCATATAGTGAGAACTTGGAAAATCTTCTCCTCTGAAACTGGAAGGTTCTCAGCTTTCATATTTGGTACATAGCATCATCATAAAAGTGCTACTATAAAGGTCATACATCTTAGATCTACACCTAAAAATAAGAAACTATATGACATTCAAACATACCGCGCCATTTTACACCTAGCAATGCTCTTGTTTCTGTATGTACATTTGTATACACAACATACTTGATGTAATTTAGTGGCCGTTATACAGAGGTTTTACTGTATTTAGTAACAGGCCCACAATCGGGTGGAAAAAATCACATTAATTCCCACTTTTTCATACAATTGTAAGTGAATTGATACTTGACTTTCAAGATACATAGCATATGAATAAAAAAATCATGACACAATTGTTTTCATGAAAATGATAAAAAATTAATATCGCATAATCTATATCAGAAACTCGGGTGTCTAAGTCAGCAAGTATCTATTAACCCTTTGAATGCTGGAAATGAGTTACATTGGTATTTGCAAACAGCGTAAACCCAGATCCGTTTCTCTCATGAGTACGGTAAAACCACTGGCACTTGATCGAAATAGACTATAGTTGTGTATTATAATAGTTATATCATATATCATAGTGTATTAATGCACTAGTTGCTATAAATAAACTATAGTCTTTTTCGATCAAGTGCCAGTGGGTAAAACCGTCTGCAGCGACTACCGGAAATTAGTCTTATGCTGAACTTTTGAGACATGTGGTAGCTGAACGCAGGATGTAAGTTTGGCTGAAAGCACATCTAGGACATTTTTGCATTGCTTTCGTCCTGCATTAACCCTTTCCTTCATATAAAATTAATAAACATGTTTTCACGCATCTGCAAACAGATTAGCCCAAGGTCAGACGGCTCCTATAGAACCGTTTAATGGGGGGTTGTTTTGCTAATGGAATTTGAAAGATCTGTTTCTTTACTGCTACAATGTTCGACCTTCCATATTTCATTATAACTTTTTTGTCCATGACTATTCAAAGGTATTGGAATTTGGCATAAATAATAATTAATATAGAACATGGAAGGGATTAAGCAACCACTTGTTCTTATAGACTCCGATAATTATTCAAAATAGGTATACGATATGCAGGTTCTTGGTTCAGAGCCTGGTCAGACGGGTCCTATTCTGTTGGCAAAGGCCCGAACAAGCGTTCGTTTGAAGGAAATTGTTAAATGTGAAAGGCTCCAATGAAACAAGAAATTAAATCAATCTCATACAGTAACATATTCTTAATATGTAGATGTTGGCATAAATAGCTTGACCCCTGTTAGGGAGCTCGGAACTTAATGCAAACCTATTTTTTTCGATGATGATCTGGTAATTAAACTTGCGATGAGAAATATACCACCACAAGGTGTCGCTGTAACATATGGGCCATTGACCAGTATATATCGAGTCCTGTAGATATAGCTCAAAGGCCAGATTTACAAATATTTGGGTCGTGGGTTTGTTTTTTTACAGTTTTTGCTTAACCCATTACCTCATCGGCTATTTTTAGATACAACCACTTTGAATAAATCGACCGAAAAGGAGCATTGACTAGAGAAAAGATTTTTTTTTAGAATTTTGTAGTTGAAACCATTGTGATAAATAGAGCATTTGCTCCTATAGGAGCAAATGCTCTATTTATCACAATGGTTTCACAAAGTGACTTTTACGAAGTCGTCAAAAGTCGTCAATAATAAAATGGGTTAAAGTTTGCTATCTATCTATCTATCTATCTATCTATTGTTACTGCTTCACACCTTTGCGGGTAATTTCGAGCAGCTAAGCGCCTGTGTCTGTTAATAGAAATAAGTGAAAGTTAAAAGTAAGGAACAGTAAGTTTAAAAGCAGTAGGGTGTTAGATAGTAAAAGAAGAATAAAAAGATTTAAAAACAATTATCCAGGGCTTAAGGTTTATGGTGGGTGACAGCTAGTGCTGACTGAAGACTTGAAAGTGTTCAAGCTCGCAGACTGCACCATACTAATAGGTAATGCGTTCTATTGAACTATAGTACAGTGAACCCTCGTTATACCGGCATTCGTTACAATGGCACCCTCGTTATACCGGCAATATGCATCGAAACAAAATTACCGTTAACTCTTTGAAACAGCCACTGAATAAATAGGTGTAATGCCAATAGCACAGGTGATTGCTTAATGCACAACACGAGAAGTGCAAAAAGCTCCCTTAGGGAGCTTTTTGCACTTCTTGTGTTCTGCATTAAGCAATCATTAGTTGGTACTAGTTTAAAACTGGCCATATTGTTCCTTTCATATTTAAACTCGTTATAAGGGCAACCTCGTTATACCAGCACAATGTCTGGAAACAAACACCTCCGTTGTAACGAGGGTTCACTGTAATAGGAAAAGAGAGTACTTGTAGTAGTCTGCTCCAGTGTGAATCTGTCTGTAGGCCATTGTGTGAGTGAGCCTTGAGGTTCTTGAATTTTATTTTATATAGAGTTAGACGGGCATTGGGATGGCAATCAGACCATGGACTATTTTGTAAAACAGACATAGATGGGAATCTGCTCTCCTCTGTTCAAGGGACCTCCAACCTAATATAGACAACATTTCGGTAACACTAGAGTACCGTGAGTGGTCATTCAGAACCCACCGAGCTACACGCCTTTGAATACATTCGACTTTACGAACATGTGTCTTGGTATGTGGGTCCCAGACACTGTTTGCATATTCAAGCTGTTTGCGGAGTAATGCTTTGTATGCTAGTTCTCGAACTTTGGATTTAGATGTTCTGACGTTTCTCCTCAGAAAGACAAGTGTTTTGTTTGCACTGGCTGTTACCCTTTCTACATGGGTGTTCCATGTTAGGTTGCTGGTCAGGTCAGCTCCCAAGTAACGAGCACTAGAGGTTGTCTGAAGCATTTGGCCATGCAGGGAATACCTAGTTTGGATGGGACATTTTGCTCTGGTGACTTGCAACACTTGACATTTTGATGGATTAAAGTTCATGTCCCATTTGAGTGACCACTCTTGGAGCTTGTCAATGTCATGGTTTTTCCATCTGTCTGTTCGTCATCTATTGTGAGATAGACTGCAGTATTATCTGCAAACAGACGCGCCTGTGAAGTGATACTCTCAGGTAAGTCATTTATGTAACCCAGGAATAGTATCGGGCCAAGAACGGAGCCATGGGGACACCTGACGTCACCGGTACTTTGTTTGAAGACTCGCCATCGAGTACCATGGTCTACCACCTACCTCCTAGAAAAGCACGACTCCATGACAAGGTTGTGTCACGAACCCCGTACTGGTAGAGTTTGTAGAGCAGCTTCTCGTGATTGACCATATCAAAAGCCTTACTGAAGTCCAACAGGATCAAATCAGTTTTCTACCCTTGCTTGTACGTCTGGCAAGGTCCTCAATTGGCATGGCAAGTTGGGTTTCACAAAAATGCCTCTCTCTAAAATCATGCTGAGTCCATGTTGGTCCATGTGTTTGGCCATTTGGATGCAATCACATGTTCTAAAATTTGCATAAAATGCAGGTTAAAGAGATTGGCCTATATAGTTTGCGGCAATTATATAGTGATTTATCACCTTTCTTGAATAAGGGAGCCGCGTTTGCAGATCTCCAATCCTGAGGGATTTGCCCACAGTTTATGGATTTTTGGTAGATTTTGTGCAGTATTGGTGCAATCTGCTTACGAAGCTCCCTCAGTACAAGGGGTTTAAACTGGTCTGGTCCAGCAGCCTTGTCTGGTTTTAAATTCTCGAGGAGTTTAAGAATACCTGAAACAAAGATGGTTATGTTCGAAATGATAGGGGCATCATTTCCCAAAGAAGGAGGAATGGATGACGAATCAATTTGTCCTTTATCAATTTGGTTCTGCAGATTATTTTCCGATAGCTGAGAAAGACTAAATGGAGATCTCTTGGTAAATACAGACTGAAATTGATTGTTAAGTATATAAGTATATATAGCTTTTTCCACAGGATTTGATACCAGTTTGCCAATTGATTTTAAAGGAGGTATATGCCATGATTATCTTGGCGAGAATGTTTTAACCCTTCGCTTGCTATTCTCGTATTATTGAGTGTTTATTATGAAAAAGCGTGGATAATGGATGTAACAACAAAATGGCTGACCATACGCTGGATACTGACAGCGAAGATGAAATACCCGCTGGGTGGGAAGAACGAGTGACACTTGATGGCGATGTTTACTATGCAAGGTGAGAATGATATATGGCACAAAGTTAAATGATTAGTGAACGAATTTGCAGGAATCCTTTTTTAAAATTGTTGATAGAAGTAGAATTTTATCAGGGCAACCTATATATCACAGTATTCGGACAATATATACTTTCGGACATACACATTTTAATCAGAGTCAAGGAGGACAAAGGAACAGCTCACGATGCTCTACAAGATCACAACCAGTCTTGTAGACATCCCAGCTGACAGACACCTCACACCAGGACATACTGTCGCTACCAGATCAGCACATGCTAGAAGTTATCGCCAGCCATCTACATCATACTGCAGGAACTCTTTCTTCACTCGGATGGTTACAACCTGGAACCAGCTACCAGCAGAAGTAGCAGAGACCCCTGACTTGGTATCTTTCTAGCCTTAATTTAGGGACTCAGCTGTAAGTAGTCACCAGTGATTCTCAAGGCTGTACCGTAACCGGGGAGGCTTGGGTTGAGGAGGTGAAAATGCAGCTGTCATATCACTTACTATTTCTACCTATCCTCGATCTAATTTCTAACTATACTATATTCTTTTCATTACTTTCTCTTGACCAGCACCACCCGTTGAGTAATAGTCATGAGTGACTATATCAACGTAAAGATGTAGATGTAGACCATTTAACGCTTTCATTGACCTTATTCTGTATTTATTACAAATTCTATACACAGTCTAATCTGGGTCTACTCTGTTTGCAAATCTGTGAAAACACGTTTATATGATAGAAAAGGTTAATCATGATTTATAACTTGGATGGCTCTCTAACAATTACATTTATACTTTACCATTTAGACATTATAACTTGGATGGTCCTCTATGATTGCTCATATCTCCAATAATGGATCATTATAGCATGTTCTAGTTAATGTTCTCTTTTCATACTTAAAGGAAACACGCATGCCCATAAATGACCACAGAAATGTAGCTACCCTCACATCTCACACTCCAGAAAACCATAATGGCCAATTACTACAGTGCTATATTGAGGGTTTGCTGTTATTGAAAACTCAACAATAAAACTTATTTGGTGTGGTTGACTGGATCACTGGGGTTTGTTTGCCATAATATCTGAGTATAGTCATCGTTAAAATACAACAACCAATACCTATGTCACCATGGTAGAATCAAATCTCAAATATTGTGCTTCATTTTGGAATCCATACCATGAAACAAGAGAACCCTAAGTTGTTCACCTGGGAATAGTAGCACTAGATAGAGATGAACTGGTCACAGCCATCATCGGACAAAATGAAGATAAGAGCCTTAGCGGGCCATAGCCCATAGTAGTTTTAATTTTTTCATCTACATCTACATCAATACGTCATACTGTCAAGAACTGACAATTCTTCAACTGAAGATAATTCAATTTGTTCAAATTATGCATGGTAGTCATAATAAATTAATTTTCAATATTGTCACCAGAGCAATATTCTTACCAAATACATGTACCATTAAAATTGGACCACCAGTTTTGGAGAAGAAGATCATTTTTTAAAAAGTTTTTGCTATAATTGTATATGGAAATCCAGCCCTGCCCCAGGTGGCCATGTTTTTTGAGATGTCAACATGTTTTCAGCAATTTTGATAAAGGGTCACCAAGCAACTACTTCTACCAAATGCCATTCAAATAGTGTTTGCTCTCACAAGCGATAGACATACAAGTCATGTTTTACAAATCCTGAAACATTTCCAGAGAGGTTTCTGATCTGGATCTACAATGTTTACAATTCCAGAGTACTAGTTAGTAATAATTTTCTCTAACCAGACTTGTATAATATTGTCATTTTTTGGTAGTCTGTGTACACTATATACATTATGAGATGTTATAATAAATCCATATTTTCTTTCTATTTCAGCCACGGTACAAAATCTACACAATGGGAGCATCCAGTTACTGGAAAGAAGAAGAAAGTGACAGGAGGTATTATGTTTTCGTAGGACTCATTTATTTATACATATATCAAAATTTTATACATAGTGCATCTTGTAGATTGTATTTTGACTAAAATTGTTCCATTGATAGTAAAACTCCTCTAACTGGACATTCAATTTAGGATAAATATAGGTCTTGGAGACAAGTGGCAGCATAATGCAGGGTGAAAGTGAAGAAGAAAGCTCATCTATGAGCTTTCTGCATGACTCACCCTGCATTAACCCTTTCCCTCATATAAACGTGTTTTCATGCATTTGCAAACAGAGTAGACCCAGATCAGATGGCTCCTACAGGAGCCATCTGATCAGGATCTGCTCTGTTTGCTAATGGACTTTGATAGCTCTGTTTCTTTACTTTTTAAAATGGCTACATATTCCAGCTTCAATATCTGATTATAACTATTTTTTCCATGAATATTCAATAGGTATTGAAATTTGGACTAAATTTAGAACAGGGAAAGGGTTAAGAAGTCACCTGCCTAAAAGTATCTAAATTCTTCTCTACTTAAGAATTCTGGTTTAGAGGGGGTTTACCTGTTACTGTGACAGTTGTTGTCCTTTGTTTCAGACTTGCCCTATGGTTGGGAAATGAAAGTGAAAGAAGATGGAACATTGTTTTATGTTGAGTATGTTATTTTGTATTTTATTTCTATTTTTTTTTTAGTCTCAATAATGTAAATAAAGACCCTTAAGCAGCTGTCAGTTTGTCTTATGCATTTATAACAGTACCACATTTATATAACTGTGTAACACTCTTTTCTTAAAAAACTACTCTGTTTGTAAAGGTGTAGAAAGGTGTATTTATGGAGTAAAGGGTTAACTTGTAAGTTGTTTCTGTTTCACTTAACCCTTTCCCTCATATAAACGTGTTTTCACGCATTTGCAAACTGAGTAGACCCAGATCAGACGGCTCCTAGAGGAGCCGTCTGATCAGGGTCTACTCTGTTTGCTTATAGAATTTAATAGATCTGTTTCTTTGCTTTCTAAAATGTCTACAATGTTCTACCTTCCATATTTCTTTATAACTATTTTGTTAATGAATATTCAGTAGGTATTAAAATTTGGCCTAAATACAGAACAGGGAACCAGGGTTAACTTTTACCCTGCTGTGAAAGAAAAAAACTCTGCTTAAATTTGGATCTGATTCAATTTTGACTACCGTACTTCTGATTTGATGAATCTTTTGAGAAACAATTGATCTGAGTGTCAAACAGCTTGGATTCAGCTGAGACTCTGAGTTTTAGTTTCAATCATTGCCTAGTTTTGTTATCTACTCAGTATTCAGACTAACCTAATGTACCTGAAATCTGAAATCACATACACATATGTAGAAAAGAATAGAAAAGAAAAGTGCACACTATATTCTTTGATTTGATTTTATTATCTTTAGATTACAGATGACCTATTAAAAACATTTTTTTTTCAGTCATTATTGTTTAGCTCACCAGAACACAAAGTGCTCAGGGTGAGCTTTTGTGATCGCCTGATGTCCGTCGTTGTGCGTCGTCCGTCGACAGTCGTCAACAATTTTAACCTTTAAAAAGTCTTCTCTTCTGAATCTACATTGTTCTCAGCTTTCATTTTTGGCACATAGCATCATCTGTAGGTCTTCTACAAAAGTGCCCCTGGGATCAAAATTGGCTCTGCCCCAGGGGTGCCTTGTTTTCTATAGAAACATATAGTGAAAACTTTGAAAATCTTCTCCTCTGAAATTTTCTCAGCTTTCATATTTGGCACATAATATCATATTCAGGTCTCTACAAAACTTATATAAATTATGCCCCTGGGGTCAAAATTGGCCCCGCCCCAGGGGTGGCCAATTTTCTATTGAAACATATAGTGAAAACTTTGAAAATCTTCTCCTGAAACTGGAAGGTTCTCAGCTTTCATATTTGGTACATAGCATCATGTTCAGGTCCTCTGCAAAAGTTATATAAATTATGCCCCTAGGGTCTTAATTGGCCCCGCCCAAGGGGTGGGCAGTTTTCAATAGAAACATAGTGAAAATCTTCTCTGAAACTGGAAGGTTCTCAGCTTTCATGTTTGGCACATAGCATCATGTTCAGGTCCTCTACTGAAATTATGTAAGTTTTGCCCAGGGTGGGCAGTTTTCAAAAGCAACAGTTTTCAAAATTAGTGAAAACTTTGAAAATCTTCTCTGAACTGGAAGATTCTCAGTTTTCATATTTGGCACATAGCATCAACTTCAGGTCTTCTACAAAACTTATAGAAATTATGCCCCTAAGGTCAAGATTGGTCCCACACCAAGGTTTTCTATAGCAGACTGCTGTTTCCAGCAGCTTTATTATCCTTTGCTTAGATCAGAAGTCCTCTACAAAAGTTATATAAATTATGCCCCTGGGTTCAAATGAAGCTCCGCCCCAGGGGTGGCCAGTTTTCTATAGAAACATAGTGTAAACTTTGAAAATCTTCTCCTCTGATTGTCTGATCAGGATCTGCACTGTTTGTCATTAAAAATCCTCTTGCAAATTACGCCCTTTCATACTATTTCTATTGTTAAACACTGATTGGCAATTTAATTTTGAAAATTCTACATTCCAGGGTTAACTTTACTCCAGAAATACGCATTTCTATGACTTTGCAAACAGAGTAGACCCAGATCAGGTGGCTCCTATAAGAGTCGTCTGATTAGGATCTGCTCTGTTTGCTTATGATATAATACAGATATGATTCTACAGTTTCTGCCATTTGCAAAATTTCCGGTGTCCATGTCCTATTATAACAAATTAATCTAATTAATATTCATGACGCTGTTATTTCTCACATGAATATTCATGGAGGAAAGGGTTAAAGGAGGTTAACCTGATAGCAAAGTGAATGCATTGAATCAGTATCAACTCTGTATGTTTCAGTCATATCAATGCAAAGACAACATTTACCGATCCAAGGTTGGCTTTTGCTGAGATAGATTCTCCAAAGAGAGAATTCCGTCAGAAGTTTGATGGCAACAGTACAGCTCTACAGATCCTCAATGGCCGAGACCTCTCAGGAAAATACGTACTCATCACAGGGGCCAATAGCGGAGTAGGAATGTATCATTTAGCTACTTTTACTTTGCTCACATGAATGCTTCAACAACATTCCGCATTGTTTCGCCAATTTTTATAAGACATTCTTATAATCTTTTACTCCATGAATAATGACATCATTAACCCCTTCACTGCCGTGTACCTGTACACCCCATGTGCTGGGAACTACTTTAGCACCTTCTCAGAAGACCTACCAGGCTACATAAAATTTATCATTACTTCACTAATAATCACGCAATCTGCACCAAGTTTTCGCATGCTGCTTCAAAACACTTATTTCAATACTTCCTAAAAGTTTCATTGATATATTATCACTTCTTCTATGCAAAACCACAGTATAGACATTCCACAATGGCTAACCATTAGATTTAATAGGAATTTAATAGGAATCTGTGTTAAATCTGTGTAAACTTTTTTGATAAAACACATATTTTCTACCCATTACACAAATTACAGATAAGGGAAACCATTCGAAATGACTGTCACTACAAAATGTAAAGGATGAGTTGCTTCCCTTACTCCATACATACAATTTACTGCAATTTAACATAGATCGTAATAACCCCGAATCTCGCACGGGTTATAGCACACAGGATACACTTCTCGCCCGAGTGAGGCTCAGGGTTAGGCAGCGAAGGGGTTAATATTAATAAGATTAATTGTTATAATAGCATATGGACACATGAGGTTTTGGCAGTGACAGAAACTGTAGAATCATAGATCTATGTTATATCACACACAAACAGAGCAGACCCTGATAACATGGCTCTTATATCTTTTCAAATTTGCCAAGATACTCCAGAGCATGGCTCTTACAGATATTACCTCTCTGTAAAAAAAATATGTCTGCTCAAATTTAAATCTCGTGCAATTTTGATTTCTTTCAATTTTATCTTTCGAGTTACTCAGCATCTCTTCTGGATCCTAAGTGTTTGCAAATGCATCAATTCGCATAAGGATGGTAGCTTTGATTTTGAATTCCATCAATTTTCTGACAGGGCTCGAGACAGCCAGGTCTTTTGCTGTCCATGGGGCCCATGTAGTGATGGCATGCAGAAACCTACAATCAGCCAACACTTGCAAAGATGAGATTCTAAAAGAAGTTCCCAGCGCTAAGGTGGAGGTGATGAAGATTGACCTGGCATCATTAACAAGTGTGAAAGAGTTTGCGGACTTTTATAAACAGAAGCAATGGTGTGTTTTCGTAATTAATTTGTGTAAAAGTATTCTTAATTTGTGTAACCGTATTCTTGATCTGTGTAAAATTTGTCTTTTAACCATTTACTCCATGGATATATATTCAGACAAGAAATAATAACATCATGAATATAAATTCATTTTGAGCTCCACTTTTTCAAAAGTGGAGCTATTGTCATGACCCTCTTGTTGGCATCGGCGTTGGTTAACCTTTTTGTTAAGGTCCATTTCTCAGAAACCATCAAAGATATTTGGTTCACATTTGGTGTGTATGTTTACTATCACAAGGGCAACCCATTTCGCAAAGGTAGATAACCCTAAAATTAATTTTGCCATAGTTATGCCTCTTTTTCGACTTAGAATTTTCATTGTTGGTTAAGTTTTATGTTAAGGTCCATGTCTCAGAAACTGTCCAAGATATTTGGTTCAAATTTGGTATGCATGTTAACTATTACAAGGGGGCCCATTCCACAAGGGCAGGTAACCCTAAAATTAATTTTGCTATAATTATCTGCCTTTTCCGACTTTCACTACACTATCCAGCACTCAAGAAAGTGGAGCACGCTGTCTGCGGACAGCTCTTGTTATAAATGCCCATGAGCAAAAAAAAACAATTACAGAAACTGTGTAATTGGATCTGTTTTATATCATGAGCAAACCAGGTAGACCACTTTATGAATGTACAAAGATGCCTTTAAAGAGGAAGTCCCTACAATGAAAGCATACATGTATTTTCAATAATATCATAAAACTTAATATTTGTTATCTTCAATCATTATTATGAAGATTGTCAATTTGAACTTATATCAAAAAATGCCCCTGTGATACAATATGAACCGCTTTCATCGACACTTATAATTTTTGTTCTACAACAAAATATTATCGACCTTGGTCAAACTGTTAACGAAACTAATGCATTGCTGAATAACATACCAAACATAATTATGAAAGTTGTGTCTTATTCAGTCTTGGGATTTACTTCTTTTCAGCATATAAAAACATGAGTTTTGTATATTTTTGACACTTTTGAAACATGTCAAATGTAGGGACTTCCCCTTTAAAAGCAGTTGCTTGCTTAATCCAGGATGGAAGTTATCCAGAAAGCTCCTTGCATAAGCTTTCTGTATAATGTTTGTCCTGCATTAAGCTACAACCTGCCTTTAAGACCCAGAATTATACCTGCTTTTGGTGGTCACAGTTAGAGTGGGTCTACTGTATAGATATTTATAAAGGTATAAAATCAACACTTTGTTTTTTGTTTGTTTTACTAGGCCCCTACATTTTTTGATACTCAATGCAGCAGTGTTTGGTCTGCCATACACACTTACGGAAGACGGACTGGAGACAACATTCCAGGTGAACCATTTGTCCCATTTCTACCTTACCAAGCTGTTGTGGGACATACTGATGAAAAGCCAGCCTGCTAAAGTCATCGCTGTCTCCTCAGAATCTCACAGGTGAGAGGTGTGACCACAGTAGTTAGCTGGTTACTTGTTTATTATTGTGTTGTAGTTTTTAGGGGTTTGTCTGTCTATTTGTCTGCTCTTTAACCCATTACCTCATAGGCTATTTTTAGATACAGTAAAATGGCGATAATCCGAGGACTGTCGGGAACTGAGAAAATGCTCGGATTACCGCTACCCTCGGATTATCCATGAATTCATACTTTGTGGATTCAACGTGTCAAATACATTGTATATCGTACAGTATATGCACATACATGTGTTTTTTGCCTACAGAATGCTTAACAGATAAATTGATATGTTTGCGTATTTTTAGAAAAGTCTCGTTCAACCAAACGCTTATTACAAGAGTAAACAATCTTTATAGAGTATTTCAGACGAATAACACCGAGTGTTCCGATTATTAATTAATTCAACTCGCCCTGATTTTTCTTATCACGAAACAGTACGGGAGCGAAACGATGTTGTTTTTCAACATCCAAAACTAAAATGAAATGTCGACGAATGGAAACTTAGGCAAACTAAAATCCATAAGTATGAGGTTAGAAGCTACTACTGTTCTATGTCTAATAGTTTGAAACCAAATTTGGGTTTATTGTGAAGGGTCCGTTGAACGGAGCAAACTACAGTGAAACTTCGGTCTCGGCTGTGAATGGTGTTCACCGTTATCGCTTATATAAGTAAAGAATCGATGCATTATACACAATTATGCGCTCACAATTACTGCCAACATACGTGTATACTGTTGGGCCCGGTGTCTCACATACATGTAGTAGCAAACTAACACAGTGGCACCTCTAATTGCTGGGGGCACACGGAGTCACGAGACATCGACAATTGAGGTGCGATAAATTGACTTCGAAGTGTCCGCGATGCATGCTCGGATTAGGCAGGTAATTTAATGAAGCAATTGATTGATGGGACCGAGAAGCGTGCTCGAAAAATCGGATTATCGAGACTCGGATTACACGGTACATAGTTGTATTGAAATAATAGATTTCATGTCTGGACCATACAAATTCCCCCTGATTAGACCATATACTCGGAAAATCACTCCTCGGATTAACGCCGTTTTACTGTACAACCTCTTTGAATAAATCTACAGAAAAGGAGCATTAATTAGAGAAAAGGAAAATTTTAGTTTGATTCTTCTTCTAACCAAAACTAAAATTACTTGTATATTATTACTGTAACAGGAGTGCAGACCTGAACGTTCTGAACTTGAGTGAGGAGAAGCTGTCACCACCGAGATCCAAGTACTGGGACATGCAGGCTTACAATCTCTCCAAACTGTGCAATATTCTCTTCTCACTACATCTGAACTCTCTATTGTGTCAGTATGGAGTTACCTCCCTTTCATTACATCCAGGCAATATTATGTACACAGGCTTACAGAGAAACTGGTGGCTCTATCGATTGCTGTTTTACCTAGCCAGACCCTTTACAAAAACAATGGTAAGCACAAGCATTAACCCTTTCCTTCATATAAACGTGTTTTCACGCATTTGCAAACAGAGTGGACCCAGATCAGACAGCTCCTATAGGAGTCTCCTGATCAGGGTCTGCTTTGTTTGCTAAAGGAATTTGAAAGATCCATTTCTTCACTTTCTAAAATGGCTACACTTTTCCACCTTTCATATTTCGTTACAGGTATAACTATTTTGTCCATGAATATTCAGTAGGTAACAAAATGTGAAATAAAAACAGAACAGGGAAAGGATTAATTATGTTATATTCTCTATACTAAACCCTTTCCTTGTTGCATATTCATGTAAGAAGTAATGACGTTATGAATACATGTATTCATTAGTGGATATCTATAATAGCAAATACAGTAAAACCTCTATAACGGCCATTGAATTACATCAAGTATTTTGTGTTAAAGGCAGGTGGCTGCTTAAAGCAAGGTGAAAGTAAAACGAAACGCTCCTATAGGAGCGTTTTGTTTTACTTTCACGTTGCTTTAAGCAGCCACCTACCCTAAATAACAACTAATTAACACGATTTAGGGGCCGTTATAAAGAGGTTTTACTGTATACAAAGGATGTTTTGGTATTGGTAGAAACTGTAGAGATACTACCTGCCCTATCCCTTTATCTCATATTAATGCCTTTTCATGCCTTTACAAACAATATAGATCCAGATAAGACAGCTCCTGTAGGAGCTTTCTGATCAGTGTTTGCACTGTGCTTATGGAATTACATGTACATTTGTATATAGATATGATCCTAAATTTTTGTCTTAGCCAAGCATGCCTTAAAAAAATTACATTTTAATTAACCCTTTCCCTTATTTAAACGTGTTTTCACGTATTTGCAAACGGAGTAGACCCAGATCAGACGGCTCCTAGAGGAGCCGTCTGATCAGGGTCTGCTCTGTTTGCTAACAGAATTTGATAGATCTGTTTCTGTACTTTCTAAAATGTCTACAATGTTCCACTTTTCATATTTCTTTATAACTCCATGTTAATGAATATTCTGTATTGAAATGTCGCCTAAATATAGAACAGGGAAAGGGTTAAGTTAATGAATGTTCATGAAGTGATTAATTCATGCATACCTGTTCATTAGGTTAGTTCAAACCCAGAATGGGATCTCTTAAGAACGTCTGTTGTTGAGAGGTTTGACTGTATGATTCTTGTGTGACCTGATCAGCAGTGATTTATATTATGATACATCATACACAGAGGTCCAGATAAGATGCGTAGAATTTAAAGATTTTCAAGAATAGTTCGGTTTTTTTTCCACCAAACCCTATTCTGTGACCAAAGAGACGATTCTAAAGAGTGGTCACAGTATGTGGTTTGGTGGAGAAATAAAGATTTTAGTATTTGAGTACACACCTTTATCTGTAGTTATGGTACACAGAAAGCATAGATATCAAGTTCTACTCATGTTTCAGCAACAAGCAGCAGCAACAACAGTCTACTGTTGTGTTACACGAGAGTTGAAGGGTTTTGGAGGAATGTACTTCAACAACTGTTACCGATGTCCAACTTCTAGTGCTGGCTGTGACGATGAGCTTGCTAAAGCATTGTGGGATATTAGTGAACGAATGTTGAGTAAAAGGATTGGCAGGCCTATATAGTAGTAACTGTGATTTTTAAAAAAATCAAAAAAATCGTATTACCATAAAATCTGTTGACCCTTTCGCTGCCAATGCCGGATCTGTGATTACCTATGCGAACAGTTTGGATCCAGATGAGACGCCGAGTAACTCGGCGTCTCATCAGGATCCAAACTGTTTGTTACTGTTACTATGTTTTTGAAACAAAAATGAGGAAAATCATAAGAAAGTTAGCAGACGACAGAGTTTGGCAGCGAAAGGGTTAAAGAGACCCATAAAGCCCCCCCCCCCCCCCCCCCCCCCCAAAAAAAAATTAAAAAATATTTGTGTTGAATTGGTCACTGAATCCAATATCCATTTTCCAATAATAGCAAATTAAAATGCTTCCAAATGTATCAGTTGCATCTTAACTTTCAAATTAAAACCAATTCACAGAGTGCTCAAGACTGTGTCAAGTCAACTGCACTCATATTTTGTACAGACGAGTTAAAGAGAAAATAGTATTCTAATTAAGACCCCCACTTTACAAAATGTATTGCCCACGGTGGCTTCTATTACAAATTTTACGAAAGATTTTGTCGAAATAAAGTCACAATAAAGATTTTTAGCTTGTCATGGCACGTAATGCACAAAGTGAGCTATTGTGATAGTGCTGTGTCCGTTGTTGTTTGTCATGAACAATTTATTGAAACATTTCCACTTAACTGCCTGGGCCAAATGTAACCAGACTTGACAGAAATAGTCCTTGTCATCTGAAACTTATTGGTTGATTTCAATATAATTTGGCAGAAACTATTATTAGGGGACCCTCTTCCGAAATTGTGAAGTTTATGGGGTATATAGGAGTCGCCATGTCGGCTGACCTGTGTCTGGCTGTATGTCTGTTGTGTTGTCTTGTTCCTATTTTCTGTAACAAGGCTTTTAGCAAAATATTATGGGAAGCTTTATCATTGAAAAGGTGTTCTTCCAGATCTCATGTCTTATAGAGTTTCCTTTTTTAATGAGAAAACACTTAACCCATTCCCGCATATAGCTTCCTTTTGACACTTCTGTAAAAGTCACTTTGTGAAACCATTGTGATAAATAGAGCATTTGCTCCATAGGAGCAAATGCTCTATTTATCACAATGGTTTCAACTCTACACAATTCTATAATTTTCCTTTTCAGTAGTAAATGCTCCTTTTCGGTAGATTTGTTCAAAGATCTAAAAATAGCCTATACGGGAATGGGTTAACACTTCTCCCGCTAGTTCTCGACCTGACTCCATTTGCAAACAGCTTGGCCCCAGGTGAGACACCAAGTAACTCAGCGTCTTATCAGAATCCAAGCTTTTTGACAGTTGTTCAATAGTTTTTCAAAGCCTTGATCGAATTGAAAGTAGTCAAAATTATACCAGATCACAGTTTTAGCAGACATTTACAACAGGGTAAATGTCTCTTAACCCTTTACTCCATGAATATTCATGTAAGAGATAATAACATCATGAATATTAACCATTTCCTCCATAAATACGCCTTTCTATGCCTCTTTATAAGTCACCTGTTGAAACCATTGTGATAAATAGCAAATGCTCTATTTATCACAATGGTTTCAAAGTACGAAATTCTTAAACTTTCCTTTTCTCTAGTTAATGCCCCTTTTCAGTAGATGCATCCAAAGAGGTTGGATCTAAAATTAGCCTATGGAGGAAATGGTTAATTAGATTATTTTCTATAATAGCACATGGACACGAATTTTTGGCCATGGCAGAAACTGTAAGGTCATACTTATATAAATTATTGTATCATAAGCAAACAGAGCTGTCCGATCTGGTTCTACTCTGTTTGTAAAGGTGTAGAAAGGTGTATACTGGAGTAACGGGTTAAAGTGACAAATATCACATACTCTTTGACTTGTGCTTTTCTGGAGGTAGGAATTACATTAACTGATTACTCTTCTACTGCTCTTGATCAAAGATCATTTATTCAATGTCTGTGATAATGATATGTACATGTATTATATACAATTCATTTCTATATGGAATAAATTCATTCTAAAATTGTAGCATTTGCCTATTTATTTTCACTAGTCAGTATTGTTGCAAATTTCTTATTGAAGTAAACCTTTAAACCTGAAAAACCTTTAACCCATTACCTCATAGGCTATTTTTAGATACAGCCTCTTTGAATTAATCTACTGAAATGGAGCATTTACTGGAAGAAAGGGAAATTTTGGAATTGTCTAGTTTTGAAACCATTGTGATAAATAGAGCATTTGCTCCTCTGGAGCAAATGCTCTATTTATCACAATGATTTCGAAAAGCTACTTTTACAGAGGCGTCAAAAGGCGTCAATATCAGGGAATGGGTTAACTTGCATTTGCAAACAGTAGACTCATATCAGGGTTTCTGGAGAAACCCTGTGAACAGGGTCTGCACTTTGCACTTTTTGCCAGTCTCAGTTCTTTCAAAAAAATTGCCATTTCATACTGAGTGTACCCTATAGTTAACCTTTTCCTTCATATTAATGCTTTTCTGTGCCTTTGCAAACAGAATAGACCCAGATCAGACGGCTCCTTTAGGAGCCGTCTGATCAGGGTCTACTCTGTTTGCTTATGAGGTTATATCTCACTCTACAATTTAGTCCAATAGAAAAAATCTTGTGTACACATGCCATTATAAAAATTAATCCTAATTACTATTTATGTGTATATTAAAAATTAATGTAATTAATATTTACTTGTATATTAAACAGGGAAAGGGTTAAACAATGACAGACCATTCTATTTTGTAAATTCAGCATTCAGGGCTAAGATTTTACTCCCATCTAATGGAGTACTATTCTGCCATAGTTTCCTGTAGTAGTGCAGACTGTTGAGACTATGGCATACACATTGACAGATCTGTAGATAAGATGATTACTGGCCCAAAGGTTATCAAACTTTGAGTCTGAGTTCATTCTAAAGTTTTTGGTTGGTCAGAGTTTTAGCTTGCTCAAATGCTTACGAATGAACTCGAGCAAAGCGTTATATAGCCTTTGGGCCAGGGTTGTTTTAACCCATTCCTTCATAGGCTATTTTTTAGATCCAACCACTTTGAATAAATCTACCGAAAAGGAGCATTAACTAGAGAAAAGGAAAATTTTAGAATTTTGTAATTTGAAACAGTTGTGATAAATAGAACATTTTCTCCTATAGGAGCAAATGCTCTATTTATCACAATGGTTTCAATAAGTTATTTTTACAGAGGCGTAGATAGGCGTATCTATGAAGGAAATGGTTAGTATCTTATTTCTGAGGCAATTTCTACTTGATGGTACTCATTAGAATCATGTCAGACTATGACAGTCACATTGATAGAGTTATAGGTAAGATGAGTACTCGTCTCGTGGTTATAAAACTTATAAGCCTGAGTTCATTCTCAAGTATCCGATTGGTCAAATTTTGAGATGCTCAAACTGCTTAAGAATGAACCAGACTTGGTTTTTGTTTTTTATTGCCTTGGGACCAGGGCTGTCTAAATATCTTATTTATTCCTGATGGTCCTCGTTATGACCATGTCAGGTAGGTTATTCTTATGATTACCAGCAAGCTAGAGTTTGGCAGAGGAATATAGAAAATCCTTTACCTAGATGTCCAAATATGCCTGTTATCTACAAGTATAATTGAGGCATACAAACCATTTCTGGCTCGCTAGATGAGACATGTTCCAATATCTGTCAGCTAAGACTTCACTGTTTACAATGTACAGAGATTGGAAAATAATAGTGAATCTCGTGTTGCTTAACCCAACGAATGCAGGAAACAAGGAAACAAATATACTGACATTAGCAAGCAGTGTAGACCCAGATAAGAGTTCACATCTAGGAACTCTGAACACTGCCTGCACTGTTTGTCATTTTCAATTCAGTGGAAAAATAAGCCTTTCATATGGAAATGGATGTACATGTAGTTAAAAATAAATGCATCATTTCATTTTAACCCATTGGACTAACTGATCACTCAGTTAATTGAGAATATGAGAATGACTGATTCAGAAGTGTTATAACCTCAAAGACAGATCCAGGGTTCCCACGGTCAAGGAAAGGTCATAAAAAATATATAAAAAATCAAGGTCAGGGAAAAGTCTGGGAATATTTTAATTTAGTCGGGGAAATTTGAATCGGAAGTCGAGGGTTGTGGAACCAGTTTAAAAGAGGAATAGAAAAGAAGATATAAAAGAAGCTAAAGGCAGTTTCTTCATTCTGATTGAGCAAGAACACTATATTATCCAAAAGCATTACTTATAAAGAAAAAAAATAATTTGAAATTTAATATAAGTCGATACGACTACATTTCTTAGGATAGAAGAAGAAATTTAAAGGGGTTTATGCATCCCTTGCTTGCTGAACTGTTGTTTCATTTTTTTGCCCTTCTGATCTTAACCTTAACATTTGACCTACTTTTGCAAAAGCCCAGCCATACCAATGTGTTTTACCATATGACCTTGAATTGACCTTTGACCGACTTTTGCAAAAATCTTTAAATGCCTATAATATTGGACACGATGGGCATAGCGTTTCTATACTTTTTATGACCATGCCAAAATGTTTGCCCTTCTGACCTTCACCTTTGATCTACTATTGCAAAAACCTTTAACTACCTATTATATTGGAACCAATAGACCTAGGGTTTCCATACTTGGTATATTTCTTTCTTGTTTAATAAATTAAATATTTTTAAATTGCTGAATGCATTTGGATGCATTTTGGTTCTGATATTGATGCAGTTAAGTTTAATTTGAAAATTGGATTACCTTTTTGTTCAATATAACCCGTTTTAGACTTAACGTTTAAACAGGCGAGCATCAGGTGGATTTGACACCATTTCTGGTTTCTTTTTCAGTAGATTTATTCAAAGAGAATGGTCTTGAAATAGCCTTTGAAGGAATGAGTTCCCTATAGTAGATTTCTGTATCACTTTTTGCGCTTTATTAAGTGTCCGTCTGCTTTTGCAGTCTCCTAAGTTAATAAATCACGTGGTCGCTTTAGCGAGACTCTGCTGTACTTCAGTTATGCAAAATAAACATGTTTTCCAATGTGTTATCGTATAAACCTACTTGAAGGACGTGTCATTGTCTCAGGGAATCTGTCTATGCCATAGTGTGGTTCTTTCTATGCTTTTGCAGTTTCCAGCCCAGTTTCCCATAAATAGTATAGAAATTAAATATTCCCCAGCTTGGTGTCAAATAATACGGGAATTATATTGGAGATCTCTTACAGGTTGTAGATATCCACTCAACATGAACTTCTCACCTGATAGAACACATTTTCACGCATTTGTAAACACTAACTAGTGTAGACTCAGATCAGACAGTTCCCAAAGGAGCTGTCTGATAAGGGTCTGTCCCATTTGCTTACGAAACGATATCTTGATCTGAATCCAGTTTCTGCCATGATAAAAAAAATCCTTGTTCATAATGTCATAATAAAATCATTGTTCATAATGTCATAATAAAATCCTTGTTCACAATGTCATAATAAAATCCTTGTTCACAATGTCATAATAAAATCATTGTTCATAATGTCATAATAAAATCATTGTTCACAATGTCATTATAAAATCCTTAATTCATAATGTCATATAAATTATTGCTCATAATGTTTTAATTAAAATCCTTGTTCGTAATGTCATTATAGAATCCTTGTTCATAATGTCATTATAAAACACTTGTTCATAATGTTATTATAAAATCCTTGTTCATAATGTCATTATAAAATCCTTATTCGTATTGTCATTATAAAATCCTTGTTCGTATTGTCATTATAAAAACTCATTCGTAATACCCTTATAAAAACCCTTATTCATATTGCCATTATAAAATCCTTGTTCATAATGTCATTATAAAACACTTTTCCATAATGTCACTGTCAAATCCTTGTTCATAATGTAATGTCATTATATAAAATCCTTGTTCATAGTGTCATTTGTTCATAATGTCATTATAAAACACTTGTCCATAATGTCAGTTAAATCCTTGTTTATAATGTCATTATAAAATCCTTGTTCATGTCATTGTAAAATTCAGCTAATTGATACTTATCTATTCTTTATTTATTACCTGAATATTCATCGTGTAAACGGTTAAATTAATTCTCTGCACTTTACATGCTATTGGTTAAATTTATTCTCTACACTTTACATGCTATTGGTTAAATTAATTCCCTACACTTTACATGCTATTGGTTAAATTAATTCTCTACACTTTACATGCTATTTGTTACAGTCCACCACTCTAAACAGGATTTTTTTTATAAAGAACAATCTAGGTCTTTTTAGGCAGGTGGCTGCTTAATGCAGGGTGAAAGTCATACATGTCATGCATGTTTTTCACCCTGCATTAAGCTACCACCTTTCTGACAGGCCGATGTTGGTGCTAATTTTAACGCCCGGCTTAGTTTTGGTTCACATGGGACAGATATTGAGTTGGCGTCTGACCAGGATCCAAACTGACACTCAGAAAGGGAGAAGGACGGACTTAAACCATTTACATATGGCTAAGTCGTTATGGATAATACCAATTAAATTATCTATTTTCTCTATGTATATTCATATATGAAGTAACTACATCATGCATATTAATTAGCTGTAAGTTTTATATAATTACATGAACATTTAGGCAAGACAGGAAGGGTAGAATCAGATCTAAATCTATGTTGTTTCATAAGCAACATAGCAGATTCTGACCAGATGGCTCTACAGGAGTCGTCTGGTCTAGGTCTACTCTGTTTGCAAAGGCGTAGAAAATGCGTATTTATGGAGTAAAGGGTTAAATTAAGTAAGTTCACTGTCACCGCAATAAGAAATCAGATTTGTAACATATAAACTTACAAAGCAGACTCTGAAATTTATTGCCAAGGCAAAATGTAGGGAATGGACTCTGTAACACACAATCACACAGCAGGCCATGATCAGACAGTTCCAACAAGAGTTGTCTGATCTGGGTCTACTCTGTTTGCAAAGACATATACGGCGAGCTTACCAAGTAACTTATTAAAAAGCTCTCTATATAATCTTCGATTTCCAACCATTCGACGCGTGATCACGGTCTACACGACTGTAGAACCATTCCAGGTTCTACGTTTAGTCCAAATTTCAATACCTACTGAATATTCATGGGCAACATATTTATAGGCTAATGAAATATGGAAGGTGGGACTTTGTAGCAATTTTAGAAAGGAAAGAATCAGATCTTTCAAATTCCTTTAGCAAACAGAGTAGACCTTGATCAGACGGCTCCTATAGGAGCCGTCTGGTCTGGTCTAATCTGTTTTCAAATGCATGAAAACACGTGAAAAAGGGTTAAGCGGTCATCAAAATGATGTCTAATTATGGGTCTGTAATGCAGGTAGTAGCTTAATGCAGGTCAAAAGTAATGCAGAAAGTTCCTATAGGAGCTTTTTGCATTACTTTTCCCTGCATTAAGCAACCACATGCTTGGCTCCTATGCTTCTTAGGGCAGATTTTGCTGTATTTGCATCGACGTCCCAACAGGTCTCCAGTCTGTTTGACATCCTACTTGCATGTTTGAAAAGAAATTAAGAAAACATTAACCCATTTGTTCCCACGATCCCATATATGGGACATAGGCAAACAGTGTAGACTCTGATCAGACGCCGCATGATGCGGCGTCTGATCAGAGTCTACACTATTTGCTGATAGGAATTTCAATATAAAACAAAACGAAATTGAAAATTTAGGCTAGGCACCCCTTAGATAAAAATGGACTAATCCAATGTATAATCATGGAAGAATCCACTGGGCGCAAATGAGTTAATTTGAGAAGTGCAAAGGATGACAGCAGTTGCAGACGACAGTAATTACTTGAAAAAAAGCGTGCAAAGAGTTGATAAAACATACACAAAGCAGATTTGACATAGAATATTGACAATATCGACAACCTCTGTGTTGCGTGGTGGAAGAGATTTCTTTTTTGAAAAAATGAATAAATAAAATAAAAATCCGTTTGTTCGTTATCTATTTTCTATTCATTTTCTTGGTCTTAGAATGATAATAAATCACGCCTTTAAGTGTTTTTTTCTCGGTTGTACCAAATCAGCTAGCAAATGGACTGTTGCAACAAAACTGGCAAATTAATTGAAAAGATAAGGAACGACCAAGTAAAATCAAAGTGTTACAACATACAAAGTACCAATGTATGGTTGAAACTGTTACTTGTAGTCACGCTCTTGCCTCAGGTTATGTTATAAAATACACACATTATGAATAACAATCTCCACATGTTTTCCTTCCAGCATTTCGGAGACATGAGAATTTAGACATATTTCTCGCGAGTCCCAGACAACCTTTCGTACTTGACCCTTCCCTCTTGTAAACACCCTTTCACACATTTGCAAACAGAGTAGACCCAGATCAGACGGTCCTGTATCTAATTCAGAGTCGGAACCGAATTTCCTCCCTTTATTTGGAACTGATCGTGTTCCGTTTCTTTTTGGATCAAGATAAAACACAGAGCACCTATCCCCACATTGTGTGAAAACGGTCTTCACGGATTCACTGATATATGTGTTTATTGAGTTACAAATTGTTTTACAACTTTTATCAGATTTACGCTTTTAAATTAACCCTTTCTCTATCGCGAATTGTAGTCTGTCTGCAAATGCAAAATTTTGTCTATCTAAGTGACATGTACAATAACCTATGTCTTTCCTTACCCCCTCCCCCCCTCTCTCTCTCTCTCTCTCTCTCTCTATATGTGTCTCTGTCTCTCTGTGTGTCTCTCCCTAATCTCTCTCTCCCTCTCTTTCCACCTCACTCCTACCCCTCTCTCCCCCCCCTTTCTCAATCTCTCTCTCTATCGAATTGATGTATAAAAATCGTCTCTTTCTTTTACCTTTTACCCATTTCTCACACTCCCTTCCCATCTTCCTGTCTCTCCATCTCTTTCCGACTTTCTCTGTGACTCTCTCCCTCTCTTTCAGTATCTATAGATTTCCCCCAGTGTCCCTCCTTGTAAATCGTCTCTTTCTTTTACCCATCTCTCCCCTCCCTTCCTATCTCCCTCTCTCTCCATCTCTTTTCGACTTTCTCTGTGACTTTCTCCCCCTCCCTGTTTTAGAGTCTCCCCAGTGTCCCCCCTTGTAACGATCGACTTGTGGCCAGTCTAAGTGCATTATTTTTCCGATGGCCTATATACCGCACCCTTTTTAATATACGATTTTAACACTGACATGAATTTTAATTTTGTATCATCTAAGTACATTTAATACTGAAGTACAATACAAATAAAATAATCGTAATACATAACCGAGAAAGTTCGGTCTAATAATATTCATTTGCAATATAGATTTATTCATTCATGTACATTGCACAAGTGTAGGAAATACATGTTTAAGCCAGGGTTTAAGGGGGCTACTAACCAATCATTTTCTCAGCAGATATTCTGAGGATATTTCCTGAAAATGGCGGGCCTAATCCACAAACTGTAGACTCAGAAAGTTTTGAAGCTGTACAAAATAAGTTTTCATAATTTTTGTGTGTAGATTAGGCGAGGATAATCCAAACACGATGTCCGAGTATTGGCAGTTAGCCACTATTGAGCGAGCCTCGTTCCAAGCTCTCAACGTGAAATACTATTTTAGATTCTAGCTCGCGTAGCGATTGGTTAGTTAGTTCACAGGTTGCCTTTATGAGGTCAACGACGTCATTCAGCTTATAAATGTTGCAGGGATTTCCCCACACGGCCTGTTGTTGCCTGTCTGCCTATCTGTCAAGTCGTTTGGTGGTGGTGCCCTTGAACCACCGACGATTTTCTCATTTTAAATGAAGCAACATTCATCATCGGCAGCTGACAACAGTCAGGAATATTTGGACTTATCATCTACATATTATTCATTCATGAAGAAACGATTTTAATGTAAGAAAATCGGTTCTGAGTGCTGCGGATATTGTGACCTAGTTCAAGCCCGGCAAGACTCCAGCTGATCATTAAACATGGAGGCGAACCAGCATTTAGCGGATGATTATATTAGTGACTTCGATCTTGTGCACTTGGAAATGCCATGCAGGCCGATCATCAAACAAGAGTCGGAGGAGAAGTTCGCAGAGACATGTTGTGCTAAGTCTGACAGGTTAAAAAACCAGGTTGTTCAACCTTTAACACCGCTAGCTTCTGGACGAACGACCCCGATCAGTCCCGACAGTCGTAGTGTGCCTTTATCACCGACGGCAAGCGACACATCTGTTCCATCGCCGACGGGATTCCCAAAAAATTTAATGGACGACCTGTCGTGGCTTACCCAAAACGTGACGTTTCCACCTGGTGGAAATTCTGAAATCCCTAATGACGAAGCGGTCGATGTGCTCATCTCGTCAAGTCCCGAGTTCGTTCAGAGTTTTCAGAAATATCTCGTAAGCGGGGCTCGGGCCCTATCTCGTCAGCCCTCAGTCCAGTCACAAAACCCCTCACAAAGTTCACAGAAGGTTGAAGAGGTTGACCCCCTTGAGCCGCTCACTGAAATGATCAAAGATGAGATACCCACCCCACCAGAGAGTCCCAAAGACGGCTCAGAACTAGAGCTACCTATCATCCCGGGCCGACGCCGAGTGAAGAAGGACAGCGTTTCCTCCACAGATTCGTCAATTAGCGGACTCTGTGACCTGGACGACGAAGAACTGGTCACACTTCCGGTTCGCGAGCTCAATAAGCGGTTACAGGGTTTAACGAAAGATGAGATTCAGCGGCTTAAACAAAAACGCCGCACACTGAAAAATCGGGGATACGCACAGAATTGTAGATCAAAAAGGATGCACCACAAAACGCAGTTAGAACGCACGAACAATTCTTTACATGACCAAATAAATGCACTTCAGCGCCATGTTGCCATGCTAACAAGAGAGAAGAATTATTTCAAGCAGCAAAATGAGTTACTCAGGATGAAACTGGGACATGGCGGCAGCTCTTCAACTGCCCAATCATGTGACAACTCCTTGTCCAGCTACCCGAGTTCACCGGACTACGAGCTCTGAACATGTTATGTGTGGACTTGCATCGTTGTCTGGATGACATAGCTTTGACAGTTTTTGGATCTGTAGAGAAAACGTGACTGGTGATGGATTTGGTCTCGATTGTCGGATTTTATTTTTCAACATGCACTGCATTTCAACTTCATCACATCAGACCCGCGCTGTACATTTCCCTAAATATTTAGCAAAGTGAGATTGGTTGAATTCGAAGCAACTTTGCTATTGGGGCTATCGTACTCGGACCGGAGCTTTAAGCACGTGCGCAGAGTACTGTGTTTTGCTAGTGCTGTCCTACAGCTTCGAAACTTTCATCAGAATATTTGATGTTGTTCGCGGCGAACACAGAATCATTGTAAATTTCATACCCATTTATCGTTTCATTGTTGATTTGTTGACTTGTTATATCAGTTATTTCATTAACGCCTTTTTTGGATGTGATATTTCAATTAACGTCATTATAATTATCATGTGCCTAAATAGTTAATGGACAGTAAATATGGATGGAAGGTTTATTTTCGGATAATTGTTGCCAATATTTTGTTGCTAGATGAAGACCTGTTGACAGTATATGTGAGTATGATTATTCAGTTACAGATACCTTAACTTAAGGTCCCCATTTTTAAACAACAACAACAACAAACACACTTTCATTGTAACATAATATATATAAACACATTACAAGCTGGAGCGTTTGGTTAAATGCAGTTTCTTGTATTTTCATATCACCACGATCACGTTTTCCACCTGATCACATTGGTACGTGAACTAGGGCATCACTATTCCTCTGTATATCTGAAGTAGGGCCTGTCATTGATTTTCTCTGTGTACTTTTGCGATTGATAGATACAATAGCTCCTGTCATATATAAGCGGTCATTCATTTATTGAACATAGGAGTTTTAAAAAGCAGGTGATTGCTTAATGCATGGTAAAAGTAATGAAAAAAGCTCCTATAGGAGCTTTTTGCATTACTTTTGACCTGCATTAAGCTACCACCTGTCTTACAGACCCATAATTAGACATTTTTGGTGGCCGCTTAAGACAGGTTCTACTGTACAGTTAAACACCTCTGTACAACAACCATAGAGAAGCCATATAACTGATTTTAAAGGCAGATTGTAGCTGCTGGACAAAAGTAACGTTCTGCAAAAAACAGCCACTTGCTTCTATAGACTCCAATGTTTATTTAGTATGAGGCTGTTTGAGAGGGGTTGTACAATATCTTTCGTGTATCGATCTTGGGGCGTAAATCAATGGCGTGTTTGGACATCAGTATGCTTTGGCATATTAATTGAACAAATCGTCTAAACGATTCATATGATAAACCATCATATAGTTATCATGTATGTCTTGAATTAGAAATTGATAGAAACTAGCAATTGTTTATATCATGCGGGATATGGAAGACACTTGTAATGTCATAACCTTACAATAGTTTATATGTAGCTTTAACCCTTTTCACGCCCTTGCGAACATAGTAGACCCAGCTCAGACGGCTTCTATAAGAGCCATCCGGTCAGATTCTGCTGTTTGCGTTTGAAATTATATATATCTGATCCTAGTTTTGGCATTGCAAACTCTTCACTTTTAATGTTTTATTGTGTAGAAACGAAGTGATCAATTCATGCATAAATGTTCATTAGGGAAAGGGTGAAGCCACGCAAGAAAATGTTCATGCATATTGCATACATTATTCCAGTGTGTACCATGTGTTATCATGCCATCAGATGCATAGATCAGATGTGTGTAGAGTTAACCCTTTACTCCATGAATACAGTAATCCCTCTCTGAACCGAACTGAAAATTTAGTTTTAGTATAAACACTGGTCTTGGAGACAGGTAGCAACTTAATGCAAGGTGAAAGTCATGCAGAAAGCTCCTCTAGGAGCTTTCTGCGTGACTTTCACTCTGCATTCAGCAGTCACTAGCCTAAAAAGACCTAAATGAAAGAAATGACACCATAATGACATCATGAATATTAATAAGATTAATTGTTATTATAATAACACACGGAGACGGGATTTTTTTGCTATGACAGAGACCTTAGAACCATATCAATATTACATCATCATAAGCAAACAGATCAGACCCAGATCAGAAGGCTCCTACACTACAGAAGCCGTCTGATCTAGGTCTACTGTACTTGCAAAGGCGTAGAAAAGCGTAATCATGGAGTAAAAAGTTAAAGTGTTTCAAGAATAGCTCCTTTATTTCTACCCCGAACTCTATATTGTGACCTTACGTTAGAGTTGGCTCCTCCAGACTCGCATGGGAGAGACAATCTAAAGCAGAGCAACATATACACGTACATACTCATGTACCAAAAGCCGTATTTCTCTACTAATCCTTATATTGTGACCACTCTTTGGAATCGTCTATTCGATACGATTCTACAGAGTGATCACAGCATAGGGTTTGGTAGAGAAATAAAGAAGTTATACTTGAAAATGCTTTAATTTACGCATCTTATCTGGACCTCTGCTAAAGGGCGGTCAAAATAAAGGGTTTGGTGGGGAAATGCCGTTTTTAATACATGTACAGTAAAACCCCGCTAATGCGACCACCTAAAAGAGGTATAATTCATGGTGATAGATGCAGGTGGTAGCTTAATGCTGGACAAAAATAATGCAGAAAGCTCTTAGCATCACTTTTGTCCTGCATTAAGCAACCACCTGCTTATAAATACATCTATGTTTATTCATAACGTGGTCGCATTAGAGGGGTTCTACTGTATATAAAATACACTTCTTGTCTATGGATTTGAAACTACATGTATATCCATTTAAATTGTTCTAAGTTGCAATATTGCACGGCGATATGTTATATATTACTAATTTATAACCATTGAGAAGACACAGAGCAGCTGAACTTAGTTTAGAATCCACGTGTTTGTCCTTTGAATATTAAAAATCATCATATCAGAGTCTATGTTAAGTTCTTTTTCAGCCTTATGAAGGAATAGCATGGCGTATGTATATACTATACCGAATGTACTATTTCTAGAAGAGAGTCAGACAGTTCAATGCAGTAGATAAGAGGAGATCAGGTATTTCCAAATCTCTTCATTCTCACCCAGATCGCGTCTTGCTGAAAACAACTTTGAGTCTAAGTTCATTCTGAAGTATCTGGTCAGATGCTTGAGAAAGATCTTAGACTCGTGCAAAAATGTTTACAACCCCATGGCGTGGTACGTATTAGAATCACCTCAGCGATCTCCGAGGCGATTCGGCGATTCTGCCGAACAGTAGCATGAAACGTCTTGGCGGAGAAATATAATCTAGATTTCGTAAATGGCCCTCTTATCATCAGTTCTGTTACATTCTATATACATTAGCAGGTTTATGCACATCTAGTGGCCTTGAAGAAGTTACATTTATGTGTTTCTTAATTGCTTACGAGTTTCTGCTCAAAGATTATTTCGAGCTGGAAAGTTTTCCCACTTCAGCTTACGTGGGATTATACACCAGCCTGTGGTTTTTGCGGTGAGGCATAAGATTTAGTATCAACATTTCATCATTTTGGTTCGTTCCTTAGGTTTTAGAATCAAGCCCGTCAGTGCGTTAAGTAGAGCTGATATTCAGAAGGCGAAGGTCTTAATGTATTCGTGTATGAACTGCCGTCTTCATGTAGGCATGTCTGTGTATGTAAACTCCTAACATGCTTAACATGAGTTATTCTCGTCTGTTTAGTTTAACCCTTTCCTTCATATAAACGCCTTTTCACACATTTGCAAACAAAGTAGACCCAGTCTGCTCTGTAGACCCAGTCTGCTCAGTCTGCTCTGTAGACCCAGTCTGCTCTGTAGATCCAGTCTGCTGTCTGCTCTGTAGATCCAGTCTGCTCTAGACCCAGTCTGCTATGTAGACCAAGTCTGCTCTGTAGACCCAGTCTGCTCTGTAGACCCTGTAGACCAGTCTGCTCTGTAGACCCAGTCTGCTCTGTAGACCCAGTCTGCTGTTTGCTTACAAATAAATATAGATCTGATTCTGCAGTTTCTACCAATACCAACAAATCATGTGTATATACATGTATGGCATTACAAAAATGCTGCTAATTAATATTCATGATGTCATTATTTCTTTCATGAATATTAACCCTTACTGTGCGGGTCACTAATAGAGTCACTAATGTCCTTTGCAAACAGTGTAGATCGAGATGAGAGGTCTCCTATACAGGAACCCTGTCACCAGGGTCTGTACTGTTTGGACAGTGTAGATAGAGATGAGAGGTCTCCTATACAGGAACCCTCTCACCAGGGTCTGTACTGTTTGTCATGTTACACTTTTCTTTAGAAAAATCCCGAAATATTCACCATAGGCTTGATCTGTTCGAATTTTTGGAATAGTCCACTTGAAAAGTCAGCGTTGTAAGGGTTAAACAGGGAAAAGCTCAACTACAACAATCTGTATCTTTTGTCTTATTTTCCACAACCAAAGTGTCCAACAGTTTGAATCCTAACTGGGCTCCAGGTTACTTGGTGTTTCATTTGGATCTAAACTGTTTGCCAACTGTAGAAACATATTTCACGTGGTAGGTTATGGTCAATTGTAATTCTTTTGCTGCCAGTGGCAAATCTGGCATCTCTTTGAAAACAGTTTGGATCTAGATCGAAAGTAGGATAATTCATCAGGATTAAATCTCTTTGCTTACTACGACACAAAACCCAAGAATATTCAAAAATGAAAATTGAAGCAGACGATATATTTTGCAGACGACAATACTTGTCAGCGAAAGATTACCATTCAGTGGGTCTGGATATCCTGCAATCTACTTCACAGCGTGTAGGAGTCTCTACTGTGTATATTTGCCATTGAACCACTATACAGGTTTAGTTTTGGCTGTATGCCGTGTGCTTTAGTTACTACAAATAATGTATTAGTATTCATAGTCGTGTGTTTTTTTCCCTCAAAGAGCAGTTGGTGGTGTATCCTACTATCCTATGCCTGTATGCATGGCGTGAAGGCCTTGTTTCATTGTTAATTGAACACAGTATCCTTTCCGCGTCTGGGTAAATTGTCGTCTGCCTCCAAGTCTTCGCCTGCTTCAAACTTTTGGTTTAGTGGCGTATTGAAAACAGCCGAATTTCCCTTTACAGCATAGAATGAATCAGAAACGTCTTGTAGAATAGTTTTTAATTTAATCGTATACCAGACTTTTTGCCCCTACGTGATCCAGACCTCCTATTTCAGTCAATTAAAGCGCAGGCTAATTTACAATTAAAGTTTAAATCTCTGTAACAGATAACATCTTACAAGCACGTGATACGGATCTCATTAGCTCTTTCGCAGCAAAACATTGTCGTCTGCAAAATTGTTGTCTGCATTAATTTTATGTTTGAATTTTATTCCTTTTTATTAAAAAAGAACATAATTATCCACAACATCAAACAATCTAGATCCCGCTGAGATAACGATCTACTCGGCATCTCATATGGATTTAAACTGTTTGCATAGATAATCACATATTCGCCATTTGCATTGAAAGAGTTATACAATTACTACTGATAATGCTGTTGAGCTCAACGGAACACTAAATAACTTCGTCTGCACAAACAATACGTCGTCTGCGTCAATCCCCAAAGTTTACACAGAACTACAGATAAAGGTCCATACACAAATACTAAAATCGTCACTTCTCCAACAAACCCTATGTTGTGACCACTTTTTAGAATCGTCTCTTCGAGACGATTCTAAAGAATGGTCACAACATAGGATTTGGTGGAGAAATAAAGAAGTTATTCTTGAAAATGTTTAAATTTACTTATCTTATCTGGACATCTGTTATATTATTTGTTCCATTTCTAGTCACCATCAATATCAGAACTTTAATCACAGCTTTTAAGAAGCGTTTTGAAAGATGTCCCATATCTTAACAAAACGAGTTTATGATTAACACTTTACTCCATGATGATGAATATTAATTTAAGAAATAATGACATCATTAATATGAATTAGATAAATTTATCTAAATAATGGCTCTAGACACAGGAATAGTTGGCCACAGTAGAAACTGTAGACTCATATCTATATTATTTCATAAGCAAACGGCAAAGCATACAGTGCAGAGTGTGATCAGGGGGTTATTTCATGAGCATTCTGATCTGGGTCTACACTGTTTGCATTTGTCCCTTTTAGGGTCACGCGCCACATTGCAAACGTTGCTTCCAATCTGAAATTAAACAGTTTCGATTCGGATGAGATACTGAGATACTGAGATACTCGACATCTGGCCTTGATCCACACTGTTTACTTACACGAGCCTAGTGAATACTTAATCCTTTTTTATGTATTTGCAAACAGAGTAGACCCAGATCAGACGGCTCCTGTAGGAGCCGTCTGATCAGGGTCTACTCTGTTTGCTTCTGGAATAATATAGATCTGATTTCTTCATTTTCTGGAACGGCCAAGTAACATGTGTTCGTTTACTGTTTTATATTTCAATTATTAGTATTTAATATGATGTCAATATTTCTTACATGGATGATCAAAGGTTATAGATTGTTTATTTGAAAGATATACTGTATAAGTGAAACAGGTCTATTTCTCAGGAACACCGAGAAACATGATATGAGGCTAAATTAGGACATGACATGCGGAGCCGTTTTCTAGCGAAGAGACCTTGCAAAGACTGAATCGATAGAACAACGGCTGCAATCTGCTTGGCAAATCTTAAAGAAACTTTAATTCAACTGATAAACGTCTTGATGGGGGTTCTGTACGATTTTGTTCTAATTTCATGGTGCATTCTCATCACTGTATAAGTAAGATGTAGTTTGCTTCAATTCTTCCTATATTAAAACAATACTAAAAACAAAAGCAGGGGTTTCGAAACGTTTAACCTATTCCCTCATATTGACTACTTTTGACGACTCTGGAAAAGTCACTTTGTGAAACCATTGTGATAAAAAGAGCATTTGCTCCTATAGGAGCAAATGCTCTATTTATTACAATGGTTTCAAACTACAAAATTCCAAAATTTCCATTTTCTCTAGTTAATGCTCCTTTTCGGTAGCCTATGACGTAATGGCTTAAACATTAACTTGATAGATATTTGCAACAGAGCACACACAGACCAGACGGTTCGTGTAGAGCTGTCTGATCTGGGTCTGCTCTGTCTGCTTATTGAATGATGTCGATTGATTTTGTTGTCTGCCATGATAATACTTCCCTTATTGATAATACTGAAAGATTTTGCTAATAAATATATAAGGTAAATGGTTATTTCAACTGATAAAGGTTCTCAGACGTCATTTTAGCCCTTAATCACTCTTAACCCATTACCTCATAGGCTATTTTAGATCATCTTTGAATAAATCTACTCTACCGAAAAGGAGCATTAAATAGAGAAAAGGAACATTTTAGAAGTTTGTAGTTTGGGAACTATTGTGATAAATAGAGCATTTGCTCCTTAGGAGCAAATGCTCTATTTATCGCAATGGTTTCAAAAATGACTTTTACAGAGGCGTAGAAAAGCATTTTTATGGAGGAAAGGGTTAAGATAAATGCAATTTATAAAAAATGTACTTCAATTCTTATGTTAGCACTACCTACATTTCTTTAGAAATTAAAAAATAAAAGCAAGGTTTCAACAGAGTAACAGATAATGGTGCGTACTCAAATACTAAAATCGTATCTTCGAGACGATTATAAAGAGTGGTCACAACATTAGGTTTCGGTGGAGAAATAAAGAAGTTATTACTGAAAATGTTTAACTTTACGCATCTTCTCTATCAAAACAGTTGAACCCTTCTTGCATTTGCAAACAGACTAGAAGCGGATAAGACAGTTCCTGTACGACCTGTTTGGCCAGCGTCTGCTGTTTGCTTATGGAATATTAACCCTTCGCTTGCTATTCACGTCAATATACCTACCTGTAAATAGTGAAGACCCAGATGAGACAGCTCCTGCAGGAGCTGTCTCATCAGAGTCTGCACTATTTACAAGTTGATTGTGCAACATGTGCACTCCACAGCAGTGATTGCACAGCGAAATACTTGTACACAGTGAAGAAATATGTAATTATACAACAGGGCATGGGTAAAGAAGGAGAAATGTATTTTAAATTTCAGCAAGAGAAGGGTTAATAAACATGTAGATCCTATTCTATGGTTATCTGTCATGGCCTACATCCCTGTGTTCGCGTGCCGTGATAAAAATGATTTTCTTATTATAATTCATGATGTGATTATTTCTTACATGAATGCTCACGAGGTAAAGATTAAAGGATTAATATTTTACTCCATGAATATTCATGCAAGAAATAATGACATCATGAATATTAATTAGGTTAATTGTTATAACGACACAGGAATGGCTGGCAGACAAGGTAGAATCATATCTATATTACTCCATAAGCAAACAGAGCAGATCCAGATCGGACGGCTCCTGTAAGATTCTTCTGATCTGGGTCTACACTGTTTGCAAAGGCGTAGAAAAGGCGTATTTATGGAGGAACTTGTTAAGACTCGATCATTCTTACTCTTTCTACACGATGGACAAATATGTATTAATAATTATAAACAGTTTGAACCCTGATTAAAACGTTGAAGTCTCAGCACAATTCAATTTCTTTATCATTCTGATAGCGCCTGTAAAAAATCAAAAATAGGTAACATCTTCAGTTTTGTTTTTGAAATGAAGCAAGTAGCCAATTTTGAGAGCGAAGTTACTAGGCATTCAAAGGTTTCATTGATTTTGTATTGATGTAGTTTCCACTGCGCTTTCTGAGGTCAATATTCTAGCGTGTACGAACATAAATATACCGCTGTTAACAGGGTTACAGTGTTCGCATATAGATCGAATATTGACTCTGTCAGATATGGTAACTGATCAAGATCCAAACTAAGTGTTTATCTAGAGCTTTAGATAAGAGCAGTACGGTAGTCTCTCAATTAACCCTGGTTCCATGTTCTATATTTATTCCAAATTCCATTACCTACTGAATATTCATTAGCAAAATAGTTACAAAGAAATATGGGAGATGGAACATTGTAGGCATTTTAGAAGGCAAAGAAACAGATATATCAAATTCTATTAGCAAACCGAGCAGACCCTGATCAGACGGCTCCTCTAGGAGCCGTCTGATCTGGGTCTACTCTGTTTGCAAGTGTGTGAAAACACGTTTATATGAGGGAAAGGGTTAAACGCCTCATTCAAATAAACGCTCATTTACTTCTGATATGGGGGAGGGGGTGGTCTAATGGTGAATAAAAACAACTAAATCCCTATATAATTAACATTAAAGAAGTATAGGGTTTTCATAATACAGACGGTAGCTTAATGCATATTGGAGGTAATGCAGAACGCTCCTATAGAACTTTCTACATTGCTTTCATTCTGTATTAAGTAACCACCTATATATAAAATGCAACAAGCTCCTTTTAAATATGCTACCCCACCCCCACCCCGCCCCCACCCCTGGGACGTTTATTTATTGCATAGACCTTATATTCATGGAGTAAAGGATTAAACATTGTTTTTGAAAAGAAATGGAGATAATAGTTTAGAATTAAAGAAGACGACACGTTTTGCAGACGAAAGTTGCATTAAGCTGTTGATACTTTCTAGTGTTCCTGTAAGAACCAAGTGCACAGACCGACATCTAAAGTCAAGAGAAAAGTGTTCGCGTTACTAAAAACAAATGTAGTTTAAGAGAATTATGTTGGATCCTAACTGTTTGACATTTTAAGAGAAATGTAAGGAACTTTGACTAAAATTATAGAAGATAACGATATTTGCAGACGACAGTTGCGACTTGTTTGTCAGTTACGGTCGAAAGCGGATACATGTACACTTTGCCAGATCAGTGGCTGTGTCACAGTCTATGTACATGTATATCCTACTTAAGATTTCATGTCGTCTGCTGCTCATATTTCGTCTGTTAAATTTGTACGATATTTACTTATCTTCGGGTTAGTCATTATCTTAGTGTCTCTGAACACCAGCTAGTTTTGATCCAGATCAGCCGTTGAGCTACATCGGCGTCTCATGATAAAACTGTAAGCGAGATAGTTTAAGTAGTTTGTCTAGGCTTGCGTTCATTTGCCCGACGGATATAAGTATATGTATATATGTATAGTTGTATACATGTTCAGCACACAATCGTCGCTTTGTGAAACCGAGTCCTCGGTTAACTTAACCTGTGTTTCTTAACAGACGGGGGAAATGTCGTCTGCAAACCATGTATTCTGCTACAGTAAAACCTCTCTTAACCGGCCGTTAAATTTAGTATGAATATCGATCTTGGAGACAGGTGGCAGCTTAATGCAGGGTGAAAGTCATGCAGAAAGCTCCTAGATGAGCTTTCTGCATGACTTTCACCCTTCATTAAGCAGCCACCTGCCTATAAGTGTCTAATTTCTTATCTACTAGAATTCCGGTTAAGAGAGGTTTTACTGTACATACTAAACGTAGATTGTCCGTCCGTCCACTGTTTGCAACAGAACTACCAGTATGTCCAACAGGTTTGATGCAGTCGAGATTCTAATTTGCTCTGCGCATGATCTGGGTCCAAACTATGTGTCAAAGTTATCAAGGATTCGCCTTAACACTTTGATCCATATATACGCCTTTCTATGCCTTTGCAAACAGAGTAGATCCAGATCAGACGACTCCTGTAAGAACTGTCTGATTAAGGTCTGCTCTGTTTGCTTATGACATAATATAGATATGATTCTACAGTTTCTGCCATGGGCAAACGTTCATGTGTCAACGTGCTATTATAAATTTATAACAAAAAATCCTGTAATATAATTCATGCATGAGGTCATTATTTCCTACATGAATATTCATGGCACGCTTTCTTTAGTTTGTCGTTAGTGCAGTGAGTCTCCGTGTCTCGGTACTGTAGACAAGATTCGTTTTGATCTACCGGACTCTATGATTTTTGAGTGACAACCTAGCTTGCTGTCACTCATTAGAACGCATCAGAGAGCCGATTCTAGTGAGTACAAGCAACGTTAAGGTTGACGGAGAAATACAAAAACAGTAAAACCCCGCTAATGCGACCACCTGAAAGAGGTATAACTGGGTGCTAGATGCAGTTGGTAGCTTAATGCAGGACAACAGTAATACAGACAGCTCCTAGAGGAGATTTCTTCATTACTGTTGTCCTGCATTAAGCAACCACCTGCTTATAAAGACACCCATGTTTATTCATTTAAGTGGTCGCATTAGAGGGGTTCAACTGTACATGTATTTTACTTAGCTCTTTACTCATTTGAGACACCTTTTTGCACATTTGCAAACAGAGTAGACCCAGACCAGACGGCTGCCATGAGATATGTCAGATCAGGATCTGTTCTGTTTGCTTATGAAATAAATTAGATATATTTCTTGTTTCTGCCATTGTAAAATTTCCTTTTCATAATCAGGTAATTAATATGCATAGATACAATCACTATTTCTGACATGAATATTCATGGTTTAAAGGGTTAACTTTTATTAATTCTTATCTTCAGTCCTAGTGCCACTGTCTACATTGGCGATATCACATGTCAGGCTGTTTTTAGAAATAAGCTTTGTATACAATATGACAGGATCGACACTTTGTTGTATTCATTTAGTCTTATGAATTTTAAAAGTCTACTGGCAAAGATTTATTCTTCCGACGAAACAAGTGCGTTACCTTCACGTACTTAAACATTTCCTTCATAGAGACGACTGTTGGTATCATTACAAATAGAGAAGACCCAGATCAGACGACTCCTGTCGGAGCCATCTGATCAGGGTCTGCTCTGTTTGTTTATAACATTACATATATTTGATTCTACAGTTTCTGCCATGATTAAACTTCCCTCGTTCAATGGCCTTTACAGTTGATTAATATTCGTGAAGTCACGAATTCATGCACATATATTCGCGAGGAGATTTATTCTGGGTTGCCTGGTATCTGGTGATTTATTCTGGGTTGCCTGGTATCTGGTGATTTATTCTGGGTGATTTATTCTGGGTTGCCTGGTATCTGGTGATTTATTCTGGGTTGACTGGTAAATCACTGGGTTGCCTGGTATCTGGTGATTTATTCTGGGTGCCTGGTATCTGGTGATTTATTCTGGGTTGCCTGGTTGCCTGGTATCTGGTGATTTATTCTGGGTTGCCTGGTATCTTGTGAATATATTAACATATTACCACGTGAATATTTATGTAAAACTTAATAACAACGTGAATGTTAATTGAATTTATTTTTGTTACAGTGCCATAAGAATACAGTATTGTTTTTGCCAAGGAAGAAACTAGAATCTAGTTACATTACTTTCCTTAAGCAAACAGGGCAGACCCTTACCAGGCGATTCCTACAGGGGCCGTTTGATCAGGGTCTACTCTGTTCCCAAAAGTGTGAAAATGCGTTTCTATGAATTAAAGGGTTAAACAATTCAATCGAACACGATTGATAGAGGCCTCGTTCTTTGGTGCTTAAAGGTCTCAGTTTTGGTGCCCTAAAGTCTCAGTTTTGGTGCACACAAGTCTCAATTTTTAGTGCACTTAAGTGTCAATATTTGTGCACTAGACAATTTCGTGATATTTGCAAACTCGGTAGACCCACAACAATTCAATCTAACTCGACTGATAGAGGCATCGTTCTTTGGTGCTTAAAGGTCTCAGTTTTGGTGCCCTAAAGTCTCAGTTTTGGTGCACACAAGTCTCAATTTTTAGTGCACTTAAGTGTCAATATTTGTGCACTAGACAATTTCGTGATATTTGCAAACTCGTTAGACCCACATGAGCTTATCATCTGTAAGTGATGGACTTTGTTATAGGAAATTGCGGAACATTTTTTAGATCTGAAAACAAACGAGACATTCGCAGACGGTAAATAGGTCCACGTGCTGAATATAAACAGTGATTTAATTGAAGATACATGTAACACACCATGACTAATGGCTTACATGTTCTTTTGTGATAAATTAAGATTTTTTTTCTCCACACTGGTCGCTTTTTGTGATATAAAATATGTTATGTTGCTGTACAGTCTCTTGTTTTGCTTATGTAGATATATAAATATACACCCAGGGCTATAGATGAAGGTGCGTATTCAAATGCCAAAATCATCATTTCTCCACCAAACCCTATGCTGTGACCACTCTTTATCCTCTCTTCGAGGCGATTCTAAAGAGTGGTCACAACATAGGGTTTGGTGGAGAAATAAAGAAGTTTCTCTTGAAGGGGTTTTTACTTTATGCATCCTGTCTATAAATCTGTACACATGTATTATAGGAGAGCCAGACTCTGGATAAGAGGGCTTGCAATTGTATTTTCTCTTTTGCATTAACCGATAGCTGTGCCCATTAGAGTTGACGATGCTTTTGAGTGGTCACACTTATGGGGTTAAAACAGAAATAAGACCATCTGCATTTTAACCCTTTACCTCATAAATACACCTTTCTACACCTTTGCAAACAGAGTAGACCCAGATCAGACGGTTCCTGTAGGAGCCATTTGATCATTGTCTGTTCTGTTTGCTTATGAAATAATAGTTAATTAGTCATTATAATAAGTAACATAAATCACATTGATGAGTCCATTATATTTTACATGAATATTCATGGAGTAAAGGGTTAAGGGGCTTCTTTATCTAGAGTCCTGGCCAGAGCGTTATAAGAAATCTGTATGCAATGTACATAGCTGCACAGCCTTGTCCACCAGTGAACATGCAAGTGTCGTCTGTTGATAAAATAACGACCGTTGTAAATTGACCTCACATTCTCAGAGTTATATTATTTGTTCATTAAAAAAAATAAGACATCGAGGGAAGTCATTTTTCAGAGCTGTAAATATGAGGTGTACCGATATACTGTACCCCCTCTAAATCGGGCGTTCAATTTAGTATAAATATCAGGTGACAGTTTAATGCATGCAGGGTGAAAGTCATGCAGAAAACTTCTCTAGAAGCTTTCTGCATGACGTGCATCCTGCATTAAACAACCACCTGCCTAAAAGTATTTAAATTATTCTCTACTAGAATTCCGGTTTAGATGGGTTTTACTGTACCAAAACTTCTTGGTTCTTAGTTCTCAGCCCAAGCCTGTTTTGGTGGAACTCATTAGAATTACAGTATAACCTCTCTTAACCGGCCGTTAAATTTAGTATGAATATCGGTCTTGGAGACAGGTGGTAGCTTAATGCAGGGTGAAAGTCATGCAGAAAGCTCCTAGAGGAGCTTTCTGCATGACTTTCACCCTGCATTAAGCAGCCACCTGCCTAAAAGTGTCTAAATTCTTATCTACTAGAAATCCGGTTAAGAGAGGTTTTACTGTACACCCGAAAGACGATTCTAATGAGTACCAGCAAGATCGGGTTTTGTGGAGGAATATGAAAAAATAGGTTACCCAGATTTCCTAAATATCCCTGTTATCTACAGCTCCGATTAAGGAGTTGTCAGATCAGAGTCTGCTCTGTTTGCTTATGAAATTGTAATGGACCTGACTACTGTTTATACAGATACCAAATATTCATGTGTGAATATGCCATTATGAAAATTTAGCTAATAAATATTCATGATGTCATTATTTCTTATATGAATATGGTTAACAGGTCGCTGGTCTTTATCAACATGTTGTACAGTATCTGAGTGTAATGGAAAATGGCTGAAAAAATACTGTTAGAATCGAAGCAGACGAAACTTTTACAGACGAAAGTGTTGAATGAGCATTTCTACTTCACATATATAGGATGGGTAAACACATATGTCTGTGTTGTGTTAGAGGACACATTATGTTATGAGAAATTCAGCAGACGACACAGTGTATGACAGCAATGGAGGCCACTGAGGCAGTTCTTAGTTATGAATGATAGGAAAAGCTTCACCCTTATCCTGCTATCCGCGACATGACTCTCATTTGCAAACAGCTTGGGTCCAGATGAGACGCCACAAACCTGGTCCTCTCATCAGGATCCAAGCTGTTTGACACTCGGTCAGTTGTTTCTCAAAAGCTTGGTCGATTTGGAAGTAAGTAAAGTTGCCCTAGATTCAAATTTAAGCAGACATTATTTCCCCCCAGCAGGACAAGGGTTGATATTGTACAATAGAGTCTCACTAAAGCGACTGCGTGCTTTATTAACAAAAATACTGCAAATGCAGATGGTAGCTTAATGCAGGGCAAAAGTGACACAGAAAACTCCTACAGGAGCTTTTTGTATCATTTTTGTCCTGCATTAAGCTACCACCTGGTTAAAAATCCAGACTTATGCTTCTTTTGAGTGGTCGTGTTAGCGAGACTTTACTGCGGTTGTGTAAATGTTTACTTTAGATAAGACACGCTGTGAGTTTCGTTGTCTCTTATTAGCTAACTTGTGTATCCTGGCTATTATTTGTTAAGGTCGTAGCTTGTATATGAAAGCTTATATTTTTCAATCTCACTGTACACATTTTATTTTAACCCATTCTCTCCTACTGACTTATTGTTGCGCCTCTGTAACACCATTGTGATAAATAGAGTATCTGCTCCATATGAGCAAATGCTCTATTTATTACAATGGTTTCAAAACTACACATTTCTAAAATTCTCCTTTTCTATAGTTAATGCTCCTTTTCGGTAGATTAATTCGAAGAGTTTCGGGGTCTAAAACTAGTCTAGGAGGGAATGAGTTAACTCTTTCGCTGCTAATGGTGAATTTATGATGATCTTATGCTGACAGGTTGGAACCAGATGAAACGTCGAGTAAGTTGACCTTTCATCTGTATTCAACATGTTTGCTATTCTTTTCGAAGGCAACGGGGAAATATCAATACCAAAAATTAAAGCAAGGGGTCGATTTTGCAGCCGACAACACAGCGAAAGAGATAAGTCATATTATTCAAGAAGAGTCGACATTTTACACTTATTTCATCATATCTAAACGTGCAGTCAAATATTTTCAAACAGTGTAGACCTAAATACAATCACCGAGTTTCTTGTGCGACGTGTGGTAACCTATCACTCATCAACATACAGTAAAATCCCGCTAATGCGACCACCTAAAAGAGGTATAATTCTGGGTGCTAGATGCAGGTGGTAGCTTAATACAGGACAAAAGTAATGCAGAAAGCTCCTAGAGGAGCTTTCTGCATTACTTTTGCCCTGCATTAAGCAACCACCTGCTTATTAAGACACCCATGTTTATTCATTAAGTGGTCGTATTAGAGGGATTCTACTGTATATATTGTTACATCCTCTACCTGTGTAAAAAGCAGACCAGTCAGAGGCCCGGATAAGATACGCAAATCAAAACATTTCCAAGCATATCTCCTTAAATTCTCCACGAAACCCTATCTTGTGACATTTCTTTAGAATCGTCTCGAAGAAAGAATGGCCACAAGATATGGTTTCCTGGAGATTATGCGATTTTAATATTTGAACCCCACCTTTATATGTTGCTATGGATGTGTGTCTACACTGTTTGCTGTATCGGATTGCCGTTTTTCACTCACTGTTGCTATTTTGTTGTTAAACAACCCTTTGGCAATCACCTTGCTAGATTTCCGTTTTCATGAAAAAATATTAACATTCAATTGAGAGCTGTGTCTCTGTTAACAGTATTGTAACTATTTTTGATAATTTGATAAGTTGGCATTCAGATCATGACCGGATACCTCGATGCAGGGGTACTGATCTGGCTTTGATCAAGATCAAGTTGGCCAGTGATATTTTACATTAGTTTTTTCTGAGCACAGACAATTGTCGTCTGCTGACTGTATAACTCTTTCGCTGCCATAATATTATATTGTCGTCTGCTTCAAGTTAATTTTTTCAATTGTTTCTTTTTTGTCTTTTAAATAACATAAAGCAAAACACAGTCTGGATCCTGATGAGATGCCGAGTTACTCGGCATCTCATTTGGATTCAATCTGTTTGTATAATTGGTCACATATTCGCCATTGGCAACGAGTTTCGGAAACCTCTTGTTTGGTTGTCAATTTGGATCCGGATCAGACACGTCGTAGCAGGACGCAGACCGCATGTAATTCCTATGTTAACCCTTTCCTCCATAAATACGCATTTCTACGCCTTTGCAAACAGAGTAGACCCAGATCAGACGGCTCCTATAGGAGCCGTCTGATCAGGGTCTGCTCTCTTTTCTTATGATATATTATAGATCTAATTATACACCTTTTGCCGTGGCCAAAATATTATGTGTCCTCATAATTATTATGCCATTATAAAAATGAATGTAATTAGTATTCATGACATCATTATTTCTTACATAAATATTCATGGAGAAAAGGGTTAAATTATCTTTGCGGGATAAAAGTTAAGTACGTGTTATATAAAGTGGTTTTATTCGTATGGGGGCGGGGTTGTTAGGGTGGGGCAGCGGACTAGGCCGGGTCATCTCACTGCAAGGGCAGCATGTATCATGCATATACCAGTGTCGACCCAGCGTTTGTGAAGCTGTGATATAAAACTGTTCCCTACAGGATAGTCTACGCGCATGTTATTTCTTAGGGCTGAGAATGTCGTCTGCTTTCTCAAGGTCGTATTTCAAATTGTTGACACAGAACTAGGGTTACAGATAAGAAACGTATTTAGAAAATCTAATTTTAATATTTTTGTATTTCCCAGACAAACCTTATCCTGTTGCTACTCATTAGAATCGGTTGTGCGGTGCGATTCTAATGAGTTTCTGCAAGATGTGGTATATGGCTGAGAAATAACAAGATTTTAACCCTTAACCCATTCCCTCATAGGCTATTTTTAGATCCTACCTCTTTGAATAAATCTACCGAAAAGGAGCATTAATTAGAGAAAAGGAAAATTTCAGAATTGTGTAGATTTGAAACCATTGTGATAAATAGAGCATTTGCTCCTATGGAGCAAATGCTCTATTTATCACAATAGTTTCATAAAGTGACTATTACAGAGGCGTAGAAATGCGTATAAATTTATGGAGGAAAGGGTTAACTCAATAAATACGCCTTTCTACTTCTTTACAAGGAGAGTAGACCCAGATCGAGCCGTCTGATCAGTGACTGCTCGGTTTGTATGCTATATGATGAACAGGCCACAGACTTTGATAATATCAATACTTATATCAGATGATAATTGTACCTGACGACCTTTGATCAGGATCCAAACAATGAATGCTTTATAATTTTTTTTAAAGACCAATTGCTCCAACAATTGCTCAGCCGATACTTTAGATTCATACGGCAGTTCAGACAGTTATGTCGTCTGCCAATTATCAGCAAGCAGACGACATTTTCAGTCATGCGGGGGATAGGCGGAATGATGAACGCATGTAACAGTGTACTGTATACTTACATATATGTAATGTTGAATACGATGAGTACCATTCACCGACATTCGTATGTTGGCTGTTATATTGACATATTTTTGTGTTACACACGGCAGATAGTGTATTATTATCGTATGCCTAATTGTTTCTCTTTTTTATCAAATTAAAGTTAAAAGTTGCCATTCAGTATGGACACTGGTGAAACATTGTCATTTGTTGTGTTTTTATCCACTTCTTCAATCCTTCTTTCATCCAATCCCTGTTTGTTTTTCATTCCCTCTCTCATCCTCTGTGTTGACAGAAAACTGTTTTAAGTGACCAATTACTAAATACTTGCATACAGAAGAACCTGTCTTCAGCGACCATCAAAAAGATGTCCAATTATGGTTTTGTAAGGCAGGTGACAGCTTAATGCAGGTCAAAAGAAATACAGAAAGCTCCTATAGGAGCTTTTTTTGTCTTCCTTTTGCCCTGCATTAAAGATATCACCTCATATAATTATGTTCAATAAATGAATTGCCACTTAGAACATGTCCTACTGTACACGGTTTCTAAATGCAGGTCAAACGCAGTGCATCTTTCTGTATTCTTCTATGGGCTTTGCACTGCTTTAAGCTATCGTCTGTCTTAAAGACCCACAATCAGTGTGTTTAATTGCCAAATACAAGATTTTTCTGAAATTACTCTGAATGTCTGTTTTAGTTGATCTGAGCACTGTAAGTGTTCAATCTATCTTTAATTGACAATTTGTGCACAGCCCATCCGTCCGTCCGTCCGTCCGCTCTCGTGAGTGATACATTGTGGGACTATGAGAACAAAATAGCTTTTGTTCTTCCTTTACTTGCGGGTCTATTTTACCACTTGTGTGTATTTTTAGCTCACCTGGCACAAAGTGCCAAGGTGAGCTATTGGGATGATCCTATGTCCGGCGTCCGTCGTCGTGCGTCGTGCGTATGTGCGTTGTGCGTTGTGCGTTGTGCGTCGTGCGTCGTGCGTACGTGCGGGCGTCAACAATTTACTTAAACATCGTCTTCTCTGGAACTACAAAGCCAAGAGCTTTGATATTTGGTATGTAGTATGATGTAATGGTCGTCTACAAAGATTGTT